>BDMB01000018.1:1145585-1158085 GCA_016859785.1 Macrotyloma uniflorum
AAACCAGCACCAGGTTTGATTTCTATTTTAGTCTTTTCAATTTCTGGAAGTTGACAAACTTTGCTTGTTAATTTGTTTAGTTAAATAATAATAGGCGTCAGAGGTTGCATCTGATTGCGTTGGCTGGCATGAATGAATTTCATTTATTAACTTCTTGCCACTGAAAATGTAATACAATAATTTGTTGTATGTCATAGTTACATTAAAGTATAAAAGACAATGGTACAGATCCGTTTATAAAGAAAACCAGGTAAAGAATCCCAAATAGGAGAGTTGCTCACACATTTAGTGCTCCTTAGTGCCTTGAACACTATCTGTAGGGAGAAAAGTATATACGTAAAACCAGAGTGGTAGATTAGTAAACTCACTTTGATATCTTGATTAGAAAAACAGGTTCCCTTGACTTGCAATTGCCTACCCAGCTAAGCAAATCTGGTCTTTTGAATACAATCTTAGTATAGAACTGAGGAGAAAGTGGCTGGCTTAAACAATTTTATGTGATCGTGCCCTAATCCTCCCAATCTGGGCATTTGGTCTAGTGGTATGATTCTCGCTTAGGGTGCGAGAGGTCCCGAGTTCAATTCTCGGAATGCCCCCTTTTTTTACTTATTTATCTGTGCCTTAATTGTCTTCATGTGTTTTTATCATTGAGGAGGCGCAAACAAGTACTGCATTATCTGACAGAATAGAATACTTGAGGTTTCCTTTCTTCCAAAAAACAGAAGAAGGTGTAAATCATAGTCTTAGCAATCAATATTGCTGTATTAGCCTTAACAGTGGATCTGTCTTTTAACAGTTAAGCTCCAAGGCAGTTCCTTTGATTTCCCTGTCTCTCTACAATTTACCAAGGATCAGTCATAACACTGAGATTATGTTATGTGATCTTAAAGTATGCCATTTGAGCTCTGTATTCTACAATGGATTACGTATATTGCTTAATCAACTATTTTACTTCAAAATGAATAAGGAAGGAGGTTGTTAATTATGCCTGGCACCCAAAAATATCAAATTCTTATAAACAAATGTATGAACACAATGGTATATTCAAATCCATTGCCTATGTAATTGGCAAGTATCTTATTTTGCACTTTACAGCACTCAGATGGAATATGTGATTGCGTATATATCAAATAATGTGGTGTTGGATTTGGTGTGTAAGCCAGTCAGTAAAGGAAAAAGAAAGACTAGTATGACACCACATTCAAGTTGTCGTTAAAAAAGACAATTGTACCAACTTAATGATGTCAGGTGGTAAAAGTTAAATTTACAAGTTAGAAGAAAATGTTTTAACTTCAGAATCCTGTCTAAAATCATTTCACCAAATCAATTTATTACTTTTCAATATAATTAGCAAAACAACAAGATTTGCATAGTAAGTCTTTTGGTTTTGTGGTCTGATTCTGACTTAGGGTGTGAGATATCTCAAGTAACCCAAGTTCTGTAATGGAATGCCCTATGTTTTGTTGATTTGCAATCTTTCAAGCTTGACTTAACCTGATAATCCTTGTATTTAAATATCAACTAGCTTCAGCATTATTTCTAAATTTTAATCTTGTGATATCTGGTAGCTGACAAGCTTGACTTGTTAGTTTGTTAACTTAAGAAACAATAAGCATAAGAGGTTGAATGTGAATATGCTGGGAAGAATGATGAGATACATGAAAAGTTTTGTCTGGAAGTTTTTCTGTAATAAGTTACAACTTGCCACTGAAAGTCTAATAAAATTATATGACATGTCTTAAGATGTCTTTAAATATAAAACCAGAGGAGTAAGCAACTCTCTTTGATACCTTGACTAGGAAAACAAGTTATCTTGACTGACAATTGTCCATCCAGGTAAGCAAGTCTTACCATTTGTATGCAATATTACCGTAGAACTGCAGACAATGTGGCATGAATAAACAATATTAACAGATTATGTAAACAAAGATTGGACTTAGCCCTATTTCTCTCAATATGGGCATTTGGTCTAGTGGTATGATTCTTGCTTTGGGTGCAAGAGGTCCCGAGTTCGATTCTCGGAATGCCCCTATTGTTTTTATATTTTATTTGTGCCTCTATTATTCTCATTTGTGTTTGTTATTTTTTTATGAGTGCATGCATCTGTTATTGACTAGGCACAAAGACGTGCACTGCATTCTCAGCTTGTCAGTTAGAAAAGAATACTTGCAGTTTTGTTTCTTCCACCAAAAGACCAGGAGAAGATGTGAATCAGCCTTAACAATCTGGCTGCATTAGCATTCACATTTAAGTTTGCAAGAATCATTCACAACATTTAGATTAGTTTCCCATATGTTTCTATTGAACTTTGCATTCTACAATGAAGTAATGTTGCTAAATCAACTATATTATGTCAAATTGAATAAGGAAGGATGTTGTGAATTGTTGTCTTGTCCATGATGCCTAGCATAGCACTCAAAAATATCAATTTCTGATATTATGTAAATCCAGTTTGAAAAGGAAAAAGAAAAACTAGTATGACACCAAAATAAATTACTTCAATCAGCTTGAATCAGTCTTTAATTCAACATAAAAACAGGTGCATATGGCAAAACTTCAATTTTTTATTTTGTATAGGTCAATCAACAACTGTACCGATGTTTATGGAGTTCTTTTAGTATATTAAGAAGCAACTACTTCTCCACACCCATGGATTTCAGCCCTTGTGAAATTGTAAAAACATTAAAAATACAAGTAATGTTTCAACTTGTGAAAAAGAGAATGCTACCAATTAGTGATGTCATGCAGTAAAAGTCAGATGTAGAAGTTAGAAACAAGGTTTTAACTTCTGAATCTACCTTAAAATAATTTCACCAAATTGATTTATTAGTTTTCATATAATTTCCAAACAATAAGCATTCAGGTTTATTTTTAATTCTTATCCTTTTGAAGCTTTGGAAGCTGGCAAGCTTTTATTAGTTTTTTATTTAAATAATTATAAGAAACAGAGGCTGCATGTGAATACCTTGGGATCAATAAAGTGATAAAAAAACAGTTTCAGCTGGGAGTTTTCAGTACCAACTAAAAGCTTGCCACTGAAAATGTGATCCATAGAATAATGTCTCTGAAGTCATTGTTGAGCTTTAAATATAAAACTAGAGGGGTAAATTTGTAAATTCTTTGATATCTTAGATAAACATATCTAATATACACAGGTAATCATATCTGATCATTTATTATAATACTACTGACAATGTGGCATGCATTAACAACTTTGATGTTAGGTATCACCATTTCAATAAGGGCATTTGGTCTAGTGGTATGATTCTCGCTTTGGGTGCGAGAGGTCTCGAGTTCGATTCTTGGAATGCCCCCACAATTTTTTGTACCTGTATTATATTTGTGTTTGTCATGGACTTGGAAATGACGTGTATTGCATTCTAAGCCCTTTTTTTTTTCATATTTATCTATGCTGTATTATTACCGGAGAGGATGTGAATTAGTCTTAACAATCTGGCAGAATTAGCCTTTACAGTTGAGCACCTACACTGCTTCCCAATAGGCATGTCGAAGTTACTTTGATTTCTGTATCTCTTCCATGGTCTGCAAGCATTACTCACAAGATAGAGATAGTGGTATGTGATCTTATATATGTCTCAAAAACATTTGAACTCTGCATTGTACAATGAAGTGATTACTAAATCAACTGTATTATTTCAAATGAATAAGGAAGGAGATTGTGAATTGTTGTCTTCTCCATGATGCATAGCACCAAATACAATTTTAAAAAAGTTTAGGAGAACAATCGAAAGAAATTATTTCAGTTTGTTAGAGTTCAAGGTGAGTTGAAATCCTACATTAGGTAAAAATGAGAAAAATGAATAATATATAAGTGAGAAAGACACATAAACTTATATACCCTTAAAGTTTTGAGTTGGAAGTGGAGCATTGAAATCTTATTCCCTTATATAGTTGTTTAGTCTCTAATGTAATGTACAAACAAGACACCTACCAAAAAAACAAGTTACCTTCATTGACAATATCTGGTCCTTTATATGCAATAAAACCGCATACAATGTGGCATGCATTAACATTTTTAATAGAAAACTAGACATAGATGTGACTTAGTCATTGTCATTTCAATGAGGGCATTTGGTCTAGTGGTATGATTCTCACTTTGGGTGCGAGAGGTCCCGAGTTCGATTCTCGGAATGCCCCTAAATTTTTTAAATTTATCTGTACCTTTTTTGTCCTCATTTGTATTCTGTCATTGACTTCGTGAAATGTAAATCACAGTTTTGACAATCTGGCTATATTAGTCTTCACAGTTGAGAATCAAGACAGATTGCCATGAGGCACTAAGCAGCTTCTTCATTTCTGTATTTCTCCTACAAGTTTGCAAGCATAAGCACTGAGATTGTGGCATGTAATCTTAAGTCTAAGTATGTCATTTATCCTCTGTTCTAGGCAATGTTTCCACTCAAGGACATTGTAAATCTGTTTGGAATCAATATGTTCCTCCTTCTAAATCCTTTTTGATTTGGTGGCTTCGTCATAATAAATTTCCTAGTGAGGACAATTTGATTAAGAGAGGGATGTTTATTGTTTCTAGGTGCTGTCATTGTCATAAGCATATGGAATCTGCCAAATGTTTGTTGTTTCAATGTTCATTTGCTACTAAATTCTGGGCAACTTGGATGCTGCTTGCATATACATTTTGATTATAGTAGTAGCATTCACAATGTGCTTATTGTTTGGAGTAAGTTGGTTCATTTCATTGGTTCTTCAATCTGCTATTTTCTATATTATCGATGCTATATATGGTTTTGTAGGAATCTTGTCTGTTTTGAAAATGTCTCAATTTCTTACTCAATCTAAAATATAGAATCTACCATTGTGTCTATACGGCTGGTAAGCTCTCTTCCTTTTCTAAGAAATCTAATATACCAGAATCTTGTGTGCTTAAATTTTTTGGTATTAACACTCGTCCTAGTCCTCCTCAAGTTATTCCTGTTATTTGGCAACCTCCCATGAGTTCTTTGATTAAATGCAATATTAATAGCATTGCAAAAAGATCACCTTGCTTGTCTGCTTGTGGGGGAGTTTTTTGGGATTATTTTGCTGCTATTGTTGTTTTTTTTGTTTTTCTTGGTCAACAGGTTCCTTTATTTTCTGAAATCATAGGAGTTATTAAAGCAGTTGGCTTTGCTATGGATAGAGAGGATGGCATAATCTGTGGATTAAGAGTGATTCCTTGTTGATGGTTAAAGCCTTTTTACACTCAGATATTGTGCCTTGGAAGCTAAGTCATTATTGGAGAGGCACTTTGAGTAGGATAAAAAGTATAAATTTTCAAGTATCACATATCTATAGAGAAGAAATTTCTTGTGCTGATAAACTTGCTAACTATGGTGTTAGTGACCACTGTAATAGGTGGTGGGATTCCATTCTGGATTTCATTTGCTATGACTTTTATAGGATATGTTTCATCTACCTTTTTATGGTTTTGTTAACTGAGTGAGTTTTGGTATAGCTCTCCACTATCTTGTATTTCTTTTCTCTAATTCTTTTATGTCTTTTTGATATGCTGCAAATAATTGATATAGCTTAGGTTAGTACCAACCTAGTTGGAATTGTAAGCTATATAGTGATGTTTTTGCACACCTACCTTTTATAAAATAATATCTATTCAAATGCATCAAATCCATTAGACATGGAACATTATCTGCATATCAAATCACATGCTGTTTGATTTTATCTAAGCTAGTCAGAAACGGAAAAGAAAAACTAGTATGATACCAACAGAAGTTACTTGATTCAGCTTGGTTCAGTCTGTAATGCAACATATAAATAGAAGCATATTTTAGTTCTTTGTTTTATAAGCCAATCAACAACAGCATTTTTGTCCGTCAAGATTTTACAACAGATCATGAAGCAACAAACTTCTCTATTGCTGATGGATTTCAGCTCCCTGCCCTTGTGAAACAATATCAAAAGTACAAGTAATGTTTCAACTTGTGGTAAAAAAGAGAGTGCTACAATTTTTTCTGATATCATGTGGTAAAAGCTAGATATACAAGTTAGAATCAAAGTTTTAACTTCAGAATACACCCTAAAATATTTTTCCCAATCAATTTAGTTGTTTATAATATAACTAGCAAACTATAAATTTGCAAGAAAAGGCTTTTGATCTAGTGTGTATAACTCTGAATACCCTGCATTTTGATAATTTGGAAGCTTACAAGCTAGACGTGACTTGTTAATTAGTTTACTTAAATGCCACAAGCATAAGGTATTATTTTTAGCCTTTTGAAGCTTCGTGGAAGTTGACAAGGTTGACATATTTCTTTATTTAGTTAAATAACAATAAGCATCAGAGATTTCATATTGGGATGAATGCTGTGATGCATTATTAGTTTTAGCTGAAAGATTTTCGGTACCAAGTTTCACCTTGCCAGTGAAAATGTAAGAGTATGGTGTTGCTAGTCATAGTTGGTCGTAAAATATAAATCCAGATGGGTAAATAAGCAAATTCTTTCTGATAGCGTGACTAGAAAAACAAGTTACCTTGACTGACAAAATTGCCTATCCAGGCAATCAAGTCTTGTCATTTGTAAGTAATCTTCATATAGAACTTCAGATAATGTACACCTTTGGTTTAGTGGTAGCTTTGGCTGCTAGAGATCCCGAGCTAAATTTTTGAAACGCCTCTATTTTTTCATATTTAACTGTCTGTTTTGTCCTCACTCCAGTATGTGTTTGTCAGTTAGTAGCCACAAAGGCAGGTACTCCATTCTCAGTCAGAACAGAAATAGCTGCAGTTGCATTTCTTCCACCAAAAGAACAGAAAATGTGAATTAGCTTGCCATGCTATGAGACGCTTAGCAGCTGCTTTGATTCTGTGTCTCTACAAAAGTTTGCAAGCATCAGTCACAGCCCCAAGGGTGTGGAATGTGATCTTAAGTTTAAGTACGATAATTGAGCTCTACTGTTCACTAGGAAGTAATATTGCTAAATCAACTGTTATTTCAAACTGAATGAGGCCCGAGGTTGTGTATTGTTGTCTATAATACCTAGTATTCAAAAGTATCAATCCTAAAATAAATGGATGAACACATATTATACACAACTATCAAATCCATTATACATGTAGTATTAGTAATTACCCGAATTTATGATCTACAATACCAAGATGAAATTCTTAACAATCTACAGATCAAATCACACGTCTGTTTGGAATGTAAGGCAGTAAAAAAAGGAAATAAAACCTAGAATCACACCAACAGAAGTCACTCTAGGTTCATCTGTACTACAATTCATATCGACTCTTAGGATTCAATTCATTTATTTTTTATAAGCCAATCAACAGCTCTTAGTCTTAGGTAGATTTTCTACAGGATATCTTGAAGCCGTAAATTTCATTCATAGATTTCTGCCCTGTATAAATAAAAGTGTTAAGGAAGCCTTATATCATCTATCTCAATTTTGTAATGTTTATTAAAACATAATAACTTGTTTTGACTGATATTTGTAGAAGAAAATGTTGAGAAAGATCAACATTGTTATCTCAATTTGCAGAATATAGTTTATATATATATATATATATATATATTTTTTTTAATATTAATTAATTTTAAGACGAAATCTAATATGATATCAAAATTTATATTTTATTTTTATTATTTATTCTAATAAGTCTATCTAATTCTATAGACATTTATGGATGAATGATATTAAGAATCTTTTCTAATATTCCTTCTCTATACTTACTAAATCAGATAATTTTATTTTAGTAAATATTAGAAAATGTTGAGAAGGAATATTATCTGATTAAGTAAGTATACTGATAAGGAAAGTCTTATACATAATAAATATATATTAACATAATGCCTAAAAAGGAAAAGTGGATAAAGAATTAGGTCTATCTTTTAAACTATACTTATAAACAATATATGAATTTATGAATAATTTAAAAATATATAATAAAAAATAACTTTCAATAATATTTTAAATTTTATAATTTATAATAAATTAAAGATATTATCAGGAAAAAAAAATAGTATAATTACATTTGATATAAATTAGCAAATCAAACTACACTTTTAACAACTTTTTATAGAATTCAAATTTAATTAGTGCAACTATTAAATTTTGTTATATAATCTTATGATGAAAAAGTTTGTCTATCCATTTTCATATAATTTAAATTTTTATAGATAACTATTTACATATTTTTAAATATTATATACGTTAAAATTAAATAATTTTAAAATTGTATAAAATTTTGCATACATAATCTAATTAATAAGAATATGATATTCAATTATTTGCTTAATTAAATTTACATTATATAAAAAGTTGTTAAAAAATTATAATTTGAACTAAATTTTACATTTAATATAAACGGAACTACCCCTCCCAATCTCTCTATATAAAAAGAGGATAAACTTACATGAATACATGAATAAGAAACAAATTATTCTTCATTTTCATTATTATTTTCTTAATCTAATTATTTAATATAAAAATTCATCTTAATAAACATCTTAATCATTATAATAGAAAAAAATAATAATGAATAATTTCCTTACATTATATACATTATATTTAAATTAATATTTTTTAATGATAAATATTGTACTGTTTTAATTATTAATAAATATGAATTATACAATTTTTTATTTGGTAAATAGTGATAAGTATAAAAATAAAATAAAAATTCTCAAATTATATCTTATATTTTAAATTTAAAAAGTGATTAGGTTACCTGAGTTTGACCCTTTCAGGAGAAGAAAACTGAAAAATAAGAAACGAGTGATGACGAGTCGTGCTTAGGGAGCGAGAGGTTTCAAGTTTGTTCTCCAAATGCCCTTCTTGTTTGTTGACGATTTGGGAGCTGACAAGCTTCACTTGGTGACTGCTGTAGTTGAATATCGACCAACAAACATCAGGTTTGATTTCTAATTCTAGCTTTTTCAAGTTCCGGTAGTTGACAAACTTAACTTGTTAGTTCTTGTAGTTTAATAATAATAATAATAAGCATCAGATGTTGCATGTGAGTGCGTTGGGATGAATGACTTGATACATTAACAGCTTGCCCTGAAAAAGTAATACAATAATGTGTTGTAAGTAATATTTGATAATTAAAATATAAAACCAGAGACAATGATGGTACAGGTCCGGTTATAAAGAAAACCAGGCAAAGAATCTAAATTAGGAGAGCTTTTCACACATTTAATGTTCCGTAGTGCCTTCAGCAATATTGTCTCCAAAAACAGGATATGTGTAGGAAGAAAAGTATATACTTAAAACTGGAGTGGTAAATTAGTAAATTTACTTTGATACCTTGATTAAAAAAACAGGTTACCTTGACTTAGAATTGCCAATCCAGGTAAACGAATCTGGTCATTTGTATGCAATCTTACTATAGAATCGTGGAGAATTTGGCTTGTATAAACAATTTTAACATAAAACTGACACAGATTTGACTTTGCCCCAATCCTCCCCATCTGATTTGGTCTAGTGGTATGATTCTTGTTTAGGGTGCAAGAGGTCTCGAGTTCATTTCTCGGAAGGCCCCTTTTTTTTTACATATTTATCTTTACCTGATTCGTCTTCATGTGTTTTTTTCATTGAGTAGGCACAAAGACATGCATGTGGTGTTGGATTTGGTGTAAGCCAGTCGGTAAAGGAAAAAGAAAAACTTGTATGACACCAACATAACCTACTTCATTGAGCTTGGTTCAGACTGTAATGCAATGTAGAAACTGATATATATTGTAAAACATCAATTCTTTGGTTTCAAAAGTTTTATAAGCTGATCAACAACTGTAGCAATGTTCATGAACATTTTACAGGAAATCATGAAGCCACAAATTTCTCGATTGTTAATTGATTTCAGACCACTGTACTTGTAAACAATATTAGTGTTAAGTTAAGGATTAAATTGATGTTTCAAGTTGTGGTTAAAAAGGACAATTGTACCAGGTTACTGATGTCAGGTGGTAAAAATTAAATGTACAAGTTAGAAGCAAAGTTTTTAACTTCAGAATCCACCCTAAAATCATTTCATCAAATCAATACTTTTCGATATAATTAGCAAACAACAAGATTTACATAGTAAGTCTTTTGGTTTTGTGGTCTGGTTCTGACTTAGGGTGTGAGATATCTCAAGTAACCCAAGTTCTGTAATGGAATGCCCTATGTTTTGTTGATTTGCAATCTTTCAAGCTTGACTTAACCTGATAATCCTTGTATGTAAATATCATCTAGCTTCAGACATTATTTCTAAATTTAAATCTTTTGATGTCTGGAAGGTGACCAGCTTCACTTATTAGTTTGTTAACTTATAAGACAATAAGCATACGAGGCTGAATGTGAATGTCTGAGAAGAATGATGAAAGTTTTGTCTGGAAGTTTTTCTGTAATAAGTGACAACTTGCCACTGATAGTCTAATAAAATTATATGACATGTCTTAGGGATGTCCTTAAATATAAAACCAGAGGAGTAAGCAACTCTCTTTGATACCTTGACTAGGAAAACAAGTTATCTTGACTGACAATTGTCCATCCAGGTAAGCAAATCTTACCATTTGTATACAATCTTACCGTAGAACTGCAGACAATGTGGCATGAATAAACAATATTAATAGATTATGTGAACAAAGATTGGACTTACCCCTATTTCTATCAATATGGGCATTTGGTCTAGTGGTATGATTCTCGCTTTGGGTGCGAGAGGTCCCGAGTTCGATTCTCGGAATGCCCCCCCTATAGTTTTTTTAAATTTACCTGTCCCTGTTTATATTTTTGATCTTCATTGTCTTAGCACAAAGACGTGCAGTGCATTCTCAGGCAGGAAAGAATACTTGCAGTTGTGTTTCTTCCACCCAAAGAACAGGAGAATATGTCAATCAGGCTGTATCAGCTTCTACAGTTGAGCACAGAGACATCTTCCCAAGAGGCACATGGAAGTTACTTTGATTTCTGTATGTCTCCACTAGTTTCCAAGCATCAGTCACAACACTGAGATCTACACTGAAGTAATATTTGCTAAATCTTCTATATTATTCCAAATTGAATAAGGAAGGAGATTGTGAATTGTTGTGTTGTCCATGATGCCTAGCCCCCCAAAATATCAAACTTTAAATAAATGTATAAGCACAAATTTCACAATTATTTATTGTTGTCCATTACACATGTAGCATTAGCAAGTATCTTATTTTATAATATACAACACTCAGATGTGATACTTGATAACCTACATATCAAATCACATGCTGTCTGATATTATGTAAGTCAGACTCAGTAAAGGAAAAGCAAAACTAGTATAAAATCAAAAGAAACTTCTTCAATCAGCTTAATTCAGTCTCTAATTCAACATACAAACAGATAAATATGGCAAAACTTCAGTTTTTGATTTAAAATGTTGTATAAGCCAATCAACAACTGTGCCGATGTTTGTGGAGTTCGTTTAAGATATCAAGAAGCAACAAGCTTCACTATTGAATGATTTCAGCCCTATTAACATTCGAAAAGTAAAAAATATTATAAGTAAAGTAATGTTTCAACTTGTGAAAAAGAGAATGCTGCCATCTTAGAGATGTCTAGTGGTAGAAGTCAGATGTAGAAGTTAGAAGCAAAGTTTTAACTTCAGAATCTACCTTAAAAAATAGTTTCTCCCAATTGGTTTATCAGTTTTTATATAATTAGCAAACAACAAGCTTTAGGGTTCCTTTCTTAATATTTTCCTTTTGAAGTTTTGGAAGCTAGCAAGCTTGTCTTGCTAGTTTGTTTATCTAAATAATATTAAGCAACAGAGGCTGCTTGTGATTGCCTTGGAATGAATAGTGAGACAAACAGTTTCGACTGGTTACTTCTCAGTACTAAGTTACAGCTTGAAACTAAAAATGTTTGAGAATAATGTGTCTGAAATCATTGTTGACCTTTAAAAACAGAGGGGTGTAAATAAGTAAACTCTCTTTGATATCTTGGCTAGAAAAGCAAATTACCTTGACTGACAATTCCCTATCAGGTGACCTTATCTGGTCATATGCAAGTTTACATAAAACTGTAGAAAATGTGACTTGCACTTAAAATTTTAACAGAAAACTAGGCATAGCTTTGACTTGGCCATACCCATTTCAATTGAGGGCATTTGGTCTAGTGGTATGATTCTCACTTTGGATTCGAAATGACCCCAGTTTTTTCAAATTTATCTGTGCCTTTATTGTTCTCATGTATGCTTTGTCATTGACTTGGTAGCACAAAGAAAAGCACTGGATTCTCGTCCAGATTAGAATACATGCAGTTTCCTTTCTTCCACCAAAAGAACAGGAGATGTGAATCACAGTTTTGACAATCTGGTTATATTAGCCTTTGCAGTTGAGAACCTGGACAGGTTGGCGTGAGGCACTAAGCAGTTGCTTTGATTTCTGTATCTCTCACAAGTTTGCAAGCATCAGTTCGAACACTGAGATTGTGGTCTGTGATCTTATGTCTAAGTATGTCATTTGAACCTACATTCTACAATTAAGTTATATTGCTGAATCAGCTGTTAT
>BDMB01000018.1:1763085-1942723 GCA_016859785.1 Macrotyloma uniflorum
TTTCAATGTGGTCAAATGTAATTTTTCTTGGATTATACATGAGATACTCTTCTGCATGTGCAAAAACCCGTGCACCCATTTCTTTGGAGCTGTTTAAAGGAATGTGGATGTTCTTTCGTTTTGCTATCCCTTCAGCAGTAATGGTTTGGTGATTAATCTTCCTGTTCATTTATTGTTTTACATAGTTATTTTATTAGATTATACAAAGTTTCCATGTCCAACAAGCTTTCTATATTGTAGTGTGCAGTTATCTAACATATATTTTTTCTATTCATGTTAATGAGGGTAGCCTTGAATGGTGGTCATATGAGCTGATGGTGTTGCTGTCAGGGCTGTTACCTAATCCACAACTTGAAACTTCAGTTCTATCCGTTTGGTAAGACATTTGGGTCCACGTTTAAACTGCAACTTCTGATCTAAAATTTCATTGTGCTTCCAATGTGACTGAACTAATATTTTGTCATTTTTCTACAGTCTAAACACCATTTCAACTCTTTATACAATACCCTTTGGAATTGGTGCTGCAGCAAGGTTACATCATAGACATATAACATTCATTCTACATAGTTTACATGTAGAATATCTAAACTAATTATCCTTTATCCTTTCTGACTATAGCACAAGGGTTTCAAATGAATTAGGAGCTGGAAATTCACATGCTGCCCGTGTTGCTGTGTTAGCTGCAATGTCTCTTGCAGTCATTGAGACAAGCGTAGTAAGCGCAACACTCTTTGCCTGCCGCCATGTTTATGGTTATATTTTCAGCAGTGAGAAGGAAGTTATTGATTATGTCACTTTCATGGCCCCTCTGGTATGTATATCTGTTATACTAGACAGTATACAAGGTGTTCTCACAGGTAACCTTCTTCTGGTCTGAGTTTTATCTAACTCTAAAAATTTTATACAGAAGAAAAACTTTCTGAGAATGTATTTAACAATGGTTTGGTTCAGGGATTGCTAGAGGATGTGGATGGCAACATATAGGAGTTTATGTGAATCTGGGGGCTTTCTACCTCTGTGGGGTTCCTGTGGCTGCCTTATTGGCATTTGTGGTGCGAGTGGGAGGAAAAGGACTTTGGATTGGTATACAATGTGGTGCTTTTGTTCAAACTATTCTACTTGCTGTCATAACTGGTTCCATAAATTGGGAAAATCAGGTATAAATGCTCTAACCTTTCTCTTAACAAGGGCCTTCATGCCCTTGTTAAGGTAGTATAGTATCCCTTTTAGACATTGTTTCAATTGTTTGGTTTTACTGTGCAGGCCATCAAGGCAAGAAAGAGGTTATTCGATGATCAATTTTCAGCAGAAAATGTATTGGTATGACAAGCTCCATTTTTCTAAAGATGGTTGGAAGTAATGAGTTCTTGGCTCTCTGAAACTTTATGCATCTGATTAAGAATACTCAGAGCATTTTTTGTGATGATAACAGGATAAAACTTAGCCTCTACCACTGTGCTGTTTAAAACCTGAAATTGCCAACCCTTCATGGTTACCGTCTTATTCATTCAACTAAAATTGAACTAGTGTCAGCTTGCATGACCAACATATTCAGAAAAAAGATACTTTAAACCTAAAATTACCACAGAATAAACTGTATAATTGTAGCAAAATGTAATTAATTTCTATGATTTATTATTTGAATATTATATTATATTATATATATATATATATATATATATTTTAAATGACATTCATATTTTTTTTTCTAATTCTAAAATAGAGATTTGCTTTAGTAAAATAAAAATATTCGCATTTTTTAAAATAGGTATACATTTCTATTATTTTTTAATGAATAATATTCACTTCTTTTATATGTTTAATAAAATCACACTCATTTCTCTAATTTTTTTTTTATATTTTAAAACTTAAATTTTTAGTTTTTATATTTTTGTTAGAATGATATTTTAAAATAAATTAAAGGAAGTTTATAAATTTGAGAATAGACAACTTTCGTCTTACCGTTAACTTATTTGGTTCATACTGGATAGTTTTTTTTTTTTTTCGTAATTTCATAGTATTTTTTAAACACATTTTATAATCTATTTAATATAAATTATTTAATTTGTTTAAAAATACTTAATATCATATACATGTTTATATGAATTTATTATATCATTATATATATTCGATAAAAAATAAGAAACTATATCTTTTTTTAAATATACGGAGAAATTAAAATTATAATGAGCAAGTTATCCGCACATGACCAAAACAACAAATAATTCTTTATCTTTTAACATATCTGCAATATTTTACAATAGAAATGACATTTTTATCTTCATTATAAACAAACATATGATATTAATTAATAATAATAAAAAACTCCTAAATGTGAACATGGATAAATAATCCATAATTATGAAATATTGATGCAGTAATCTCAAACTTCCATAGCAAATTAAAATAGAAAATCGCTACAGGATCATTAAAAATTCCCCACAGTTCAGTTTCATAAAAATATCTGGATTTAGATTTTTTAAGCGGTTTTTTTATTGTAAATAAATGTTTTTTTAGTTTTAAATATTACTAGAATATTTCATATGATCATAGTTTTTTATTCATTCTTATATAAAAAATGTTACACAGAAATTTTAATTATAAAATAAAAATTTTTCAATAAAAATTATAAGTATATGATTTTTTTTTAAAATTTTTATTATTAAAATGAAATTATATATTAATAAATTTAAATAAGTTTCTGTATTGAAAATGTTACAAGTAGAGGTCAATAATTCAAAGGGAAAATTTTGTGGTTTATAATGATTCCAACTTTTTTGAACTATGTTATAATTTATGGTTGAGCATCCACGTAAAAACAACAACAACAACTTGGGGTCAATACATGAAAGAAGATTGAATGAAATTAATGTTGTTGTAACAATTGGGACCAGGCTTTACAGTATTCTTTCTGGGTCAAATAATTTGCAAGATAACATTTTTGGAAGTTTCCCAATGCCAAAATAAATGGATGATAATTTTTGTTGAAATCACACCACATTTCTTGCTTTACTGAGAATATACCCTAATTTATTATTTTTAATATAATATTAAAATTTTTATCATTTATTAAATTAATATTTCACATTTATTAATTTTTATATTAATATTCATTTAAAATAATAATGATAATAATAAAATTAAGTATTATTTAAATTTATAGTTTTTATTAATTCATTTATTTAATATAATAATATTTTTATTTATTTTACGAAATCATTGAATTAATAAATCAAATCAATATTTCAAATTTATTAATTTTAAGTATATTTTTAGAATTAGTTTTCAAAAAAAAATTAAAAGAAAAAAATCAAATGAGAATTCGGTTCCAATTTTGCGGCGGAATGTAATCAATAAAGCTGAGAATTTAGCTTCCGAGAGCCGAATTTTGTTCTTGAAGAATTCCTTTATTTTGATCATATACTTATAATTTATTTAATATATTATTTTAAAAAATAAAAGTAATTTACTCGTTATAAAATTAAAACCAATTAGATAACGAATAAAAGAAAATGGATAAAATAATTTACTGGTTATAGAAGAAGATATTGTGTGGTACCTAGATCTATCTATTTTGGAGTGATGATCATAGATGGAAAGTACGATGAGGTCACAAACCCCACCTCTATAATAACTTACTTTACAACGTCAACCCTCGAGTTGCACAACACAAGTTCTACGGCTGCCACATGACTGTCACTTTTAAATAAAACGCCATTTTTATTGATCTCATCAAGGTGCAACTTTTTTCCAACCCCATTGGAGAGGATATGGAAAAGGGTCGCCTAGAGAAGGACAGAGAAGGGGTCGGTTCAGGCATAATAACATGGAGTGTGTTTTGTCAAGAGGTGAAAAGGGTCGGTTATCTATCAGGTCCTATGGTTACTGTGACTTTGTCACAGTATTTTCTACAAATAATATCAATGATGATGGTTGGTCACTTAGGTAAGCTTGCTCTCTCCAGCACAGCCATTGCCATATCTCTCTGTGCAGTAACAGGCTTCAGTGTCATTGTAAGTCTTCTTTTTCCTTCGACTATATATATATATATATATATATATATATTAATTTTTCAAATCTCGAGGGATATCGAAATGAATGCATGTTAGGATACTTGGTAGTTGTTTTGAATTATGTTTGAGATCTGAGAATTAATTGCATTTTGTCTTTCGTATGTCATACAGTTTGGAATGTCATGTGCACTCGAAACTCAGTGTGGACAAGCATATGGAGCAAAGCAGTACAGAAAATTTTGTGTTCAAATTTACACTGCTATTGTCTCTCTTACTTTAGCTTGTCTTCCTCTGATTGTTTTGTGGATGAATTTGGGGAAGCTGCTCATTTTACTAGGCCAAGACCCTTTGGTTTCAGAAGAAGCTGGAAAATTTGCTTTCTGCATGATCCCTGCTCTCTTTGCTTACGCATCACTTCAGTCCTTGGTTCGATTCTTTTTGATGCAAAGTTTGATCAGTCCCCTTGTCATAAGTTCCTCCATTACTCTTTGCTTCCATGTGGCTCTCAGTTGGATAATGGTTTTTAAATCTAGTCTTGGTAACTTAGGAGCAGCCTTTGCTATTGGTACTTCCTACTGGCTGAATGTGATTTTACTTGGATTATATATGAAATTCTCTCCTGAATGTGAAAAGACTCGAGTCCCAATTTCAATGGAACTATTCGATGGGGTTGGAGAATTCATCCGCTATGCCATTCCTTCAGCTGGAATGATTTGGTAAGTTTCTTTCTTTCTCTTATATTTAATCTTTTATACTGTGTTTTTATTTTCTTTTTAATTTTCACCGATGGTTTGTTTCATGCATATTTGATCGTTACAGCCTTGAATGGTGGTCATTTGAGCTACTAATCTTACTTTCTGGTATTCTACCAAATCCAGAGCTAGAAACTTCAGTCTTATCCATATGGTATGTACAATTAATCTTAGTTCTCCAGACACGGATGGTTTTGTGTGTCTAAAAATCTGCTTAGCCAAATATTGATTTCCATTCATACAAGTGATGCTAATTTTTTTGTTTTGTTGTTAACTATTTTCTAACCAGTTTAAACATCATCACAACAATCTACACGATCCCAGAATCAATTGGCTCTGCAGCAAGGTTTTGATTCACATAAGTCCTAACCTCATCAATTTGTGTATATTCATATTCATGAATAGAAATAATATAGTAAGGATTTTCTTTTTTCTCTTTTGGATTGTTATTCAGCACTAGAGTTTCAAATGCATTAGGAGCTGGAAGTCCACAGTCAGCACGAGTATCTGTTTATGCTGCCATGACTCTTGCAGCTTCGGAGGCCATTCTGGTGAGCACAATCATTTTTGCTAGCAGGCAGGTTTTAGGTTATGTATTTAGCAATGAGCAGGACGTGGTGGATTATGTCACAGATATGGCTCCTCTCTTATGTCTTTCTATTATACTGGACTCCTTACATGGTACCCTTTCAGGTTGGCTCTTGTTTGAACTACTTCTCCTTGCACGTCACTCTTTTTATGCAATGGAATGTGAGTTGAGCCATAAAATATAATGCTGTAATACTTGTCCATTACAGGTATTGCTAGAGGATGTGGGTGGCAACACTTAGGAGCATATGTAAACCTGGGAGCCTATTATGTTTTTGGAATTCCAACTGGTGCTATCTTGGGTTTCTGGTTACAATTAAGAGGAAAAGGGTTGTGGATTGGAATACTGACCGGTGCCTTCTCTCAAACAGTAATGTTATCTCTCATAACAACAAGTACAGACTGGGAAAAACAGGTTTGCCTCCACTTCCAAGTCTTGTGGCTCTGCACTTGGCACAATCCAAAATCACCATGCTCACAATATTATATTTTCTCATATATCAAACCGATTTTTTTGTTTTAATGTAAAGTTTAAAATATAGAAATCATCTATTATGTTCAAAGAAAAGTAGCATCTACTCATAAAAGAAAAAGAAGAAAACAAGTAGCATCTTAATCTTAACCCATGCATTGAACATGTATTGCTGCTAGCCTTGTTTTTTCAGAGCACTAATGTGCTACTAATTACTAACTAAATCGTACTCATTTCTGGAATGTCTGTGATTGCAGGCAATTAAAGCAAGGGAAATGATATTTCAAAGAAGTTTTTCAGTAGAGGGTGGATTAGTTTAAGCAAATGAGTAAGATTCCATGTTTAGTTAGAATTGGTGAAGCATAAAGCTTTGGTTGCAGAAAAGATCAAAGTTCAGTTATTTTGAGTTAGTGGAGGAAATTTTTTTCACAACATGACAAGTGTAACAACATTTTGTTACTTTCTTCTCAACCCAATTTTGGCAAAGATTTTGTAACGTAATTATAAGTAAAAGCACTTGGTTGGATTCACAGCACTTCAATTTCCATTAATATTTGTTCTATGCTAAGTGTAAATGCTAATTGAATTTGTGTTGTGCTAATTAACATCAAAAGCCCTTCCTGTACGGAAATAGCGACCTATTTGGTTTTGGGCTATTGCTATATACACCTTTTAAAACTTCAAATTGTAATAACCCTTTCACATTTTTTTTATACATGTTCTTGCCAAAAACAAAAAAATTTCCGAAAACATATTATACTCTTTTCTTTTATTTTAAATGAAAATCATTCTTCTTATCCAACAAAATCTGAATTGTGTTATAAAATATAATACTGCAATAATTTTTATTAACAAAAATAAGAAAATAAAAAAGTCATCACTATATTTATGAATAAAAATTACATAAAAACATTTTTTTTTAAATAATTTTAAAATCAAAATTGAGTTCGAAAAATGGATTACTAAGAAGGTATTAATACTTTTTTATTATTCGACGTGTATGGTAGAATTTTTTTGAGTAATGATATAAGTATATTTGTATTTTTTTTTTCATGTGTGTGACATTTATAAAAGTGTATATTGTTGAACACATGATTTTTTTTGTAAAAAATTTCGCTGAATGTAGTATACTTATAGTGTTAAAAAAAATAAAAAATATATTTTTAACATTTTCCTTTTTTTTACTTAATAATTAAAATTATAAACTGAAAAATATTCATGATATTTATTTAAAGAAAAAAAAACAGATTTAAAAAAAAAATTACATTAGTTTTATTAATTTTATATTTAACTATATAATAAAAGACTTACATTTTAAATGTATACTTCGTATATTAAATTTATATTGAAAATCAAACTATATATTTATATTGAAAATATTACAATCAAATTTATTATAATGTTTATAATAATAATATTTTTTTATGAAAAATAATAGGTAACTCCTCCATTAAATTGTAATTATTGGTGTATTTAATCATTTTAATAAATTCAAATATTTTTCTACGAAAGGATATGATCTTTTATTCATTTGAAAAGATTCACATATATTTTTATTTACAGGTTGGCGACATATTAATATATCTCTTTTTCTTATACATTTATAAAATGATCATATAAAGTAAACTTATGTGTAGAAAATATTTTGATTAAGAAAAATCTTTTTAAATATTTAAATAAAGGTATATAAATATAATTATTAAGTTGCATAAATTTGTTTTAATAGTATATTTTCGAAGTTTTAAAATACTATATTAACTATATATCTTATCATTTATCTTTTATTATATATTATCATTTATTTGACTTTCTTTGAAAAAGTAATACAAAACCCAAAACTTTTAAATTACAGTAGATTTGACTAAATTAAAAATTTATTACTAAATATAATTCACAAGATTTATTAAATATAATCAGAGTTGATATGATTGTAAAAAAAAAAAAAAATATAATAAGAGATATAGAGTATCTGATTTAAGATTTCAGGGAATACACTTTTCTTTTACTCTTTATAAATTAAATTGGTAAAAAAGGTAAGTTATTGCTAATATTTCATCCTGTTTTTCTTAATGGAGGATATTTTTCCTCTATAAATACTCCAAATACTATTTGAATGGACATAAAATCTGCTGTCCAAATACTATCTGTATCAGTTTCAACAAGGTGCAACTTTTCTGTGACCCTTTGAGACAATATGGAGAAGAGTCTCTTAGAGAAGAACAGAGAGGTGGAAGAAGTTGGTTCTGGCATAACATGGAGTCTATTTGGTGAAGAGGTGAAAAGGGTCGGTAATTTAGCAGGTCCTATGATTGCTGTGACTCTGTCACATTATTTCTTACAAATAATATCAATGACGATGGTTGGTCACTTAGGTAAGCTTGCTCTCTCCAGCACAGCCATTGCCATATCTCTCTGTGCTGTATCTGGCTTCAGTGTCATTGTAAGTCTTCTTTTTTCTTCTGAATTTATTACACTATCAATATGAAACTGTCGTTTATCAAAGGAGGGAAGATTATTTTTTAAATAGAAGTTAGGATACTATCTCTCTGTCATATAAAATTTCAACTCTCGTAGATACTGAAATGGATGCATGTTGGGTACTTGGTAGTTATTTTGAATTATGTTTGAGATCTCAGAATTAGTTGCATTTTGTCTTTTGTACATGTCATACAGTTTGGAATGTCATGTGCACTCGAAACTCAATGTGGACAAGCATATGGAGCAAAGCAATACAGAAAATTTTGTGTTCAAATTTACACTGCTATTGTCTCTCTTTCTTTAGCTTGTCTTCCTCTGATTGTTTTGTGGATGAATTTGGGGAAGCTGCTCATTTTACTAGGCCAAGACCCTTTGGTTTCAGAAGAAGCTGGAAAATTTGCTTTCTGCATGATCCCTGCTCTCTTTGCTTACGCATCACTTCAATCCTTGGTTCGATTCTTTATGATGCAAAGTTTGATCAGTCCCCTTGTCATAAGTTCCTCCATTACTCTTTGCTTCCATGTGGCTCTCAGTTGGTTAATGGTTTTTAAATCTAGTCTTGGTAACTTAGGAGCAGCCTTTTCTATTGGTACTTCCTACTGGCTGAATGTGATTTTGCTTGGATTATATATGAAATTCTCTCCTGAATGTGAAAAGACTCGAGTCCCAATCTCAATGGAACTATTCGATGGGGTTGGAGAATTCATCCGCTATGCCATTCCTTCAGCTGGAATGATTTGGTGAGTTTCTTTCTTTCTCTTATATTTAATCTTTTATGCTGTGTTTTTATTTTCCTTTTAATTTTCACCAATGGTTTGTTTTATACTTATTTGATCGTTGCAGCCTTGAATGGTGGTCACTTGAGTTACTAATCTTGCTTTCTGGTATTCTACCAAATCCAGTGCTAGAAACTTCAGTCTTATCCATATGGTATGTACAATTAATCATAGTCCTCCAGACACGGATGATTTTGTGTATCTAAAAATCTGCTTTGAAATTGTTACTCATTGCCAAATGTTGATTTCCATTCATCCAAGTGATGCTAATTTGTTGTATTGTTGTTAACTGTTTTTCTGACCAGTTTAAACATCATCACAACAATCTACACGATCCCAGAATCAATTGGCTCTGCAGCAAGGTTTTGGTTCACATAAGTCCTCACTTCAGCATATTCATCATATTCAATAAACAGTATTATAGTAAGGATTTTTTCTCTTTCTAACTGGCTTCTCTTTTGGGTGATTGTTCAGTACTAGAGTTTCAAATGCATTAGGAGCTGGAAATCCACAATCAGCACGAGTATCTGTTTATGCTGCCATGACTCTTGCGGTTTTGGAGGCCATTCTGGTGAGCTCAGTCATTTTTGCTAGCAGGCAGGTTTTAGGTTATGTATTTAGCAATGAGCAGGACGTGGTAGATCACGTCACAGATATGGCTCCTCTCGTAGGTCTTTCAGTTATATTGGACTCCTTACATGGTACCCTTTCAGGTTGGCTCTAGTTTGAACTACTTTTCTATGCACCTCACTCTTTTTATGCAATGGAATGTGAGTTGAGCATAGAATATAATACTGTAATACTTGTCCATTGCAGGTATTGCTAGAGGATGTGGGTGGCAACACTTAGGAGCATATGTAAACCTTGGAGCCTATTATGTATTTGGAATTCCAACTGCTGCTATCTTGGGTTTCTGGTTACAATTAGGAGGAAAAGGGTTGTGGATTGGAATACTGACCGGTGCCTTCTTTCAAACAGTAATGCTATCTCTCATAACAAGATGCACAAACTGGGAAAAGCAGGTTTGACTCCACTTACAAGTCGTGTGTCTTTGCATTTGGCACAATCCAAAAACACCATGTTCAAAATGCTGTAACTTCTCATATATCAAACTAAACCTTTTGAATATAAAGTTTAAACAGGAGAAAGTGCTATCAACCACGAGTTTACTTTTTTTTTTTTAAAATTAAAAAAATTATATTTGATAGCACGATTTTACCTTTTTCAAAAAAATTAAAAAAATTATATTTGATAGTACGATTTCATTTTTTTTTATTTTTTGAGAAAGTAACATAATATAAAAATTGAACGTTCTAAATTTAGTTATGTAAATGTGTTAATGTGTCATATTTTTTATTAGAATGAGTTTATTGTTTGAGTTTATTGTTTATGATTTAATTAAACCTTATATATTAAAAAATATGTATTCAATAAAGAAGACATTCATAAATATTTAAAAAATTGTACATTTTAAAAAAAAAAATATAAATTTAAAAGTCGTGCTATGAAGTACGACTTTTACATAATGAAGTCGTGTTTTAAAAGCACGACTTGACACTAAATAATAAATACGGGTAAACTTAATTCTTTCATGTAATTTTTAAATAAAGATGTCTTTTTTCGTAAAAAAGCCGAAAATATATCTTAAAGTCAAGGAAAAGTAAGATTTTAACCCTATAATCTTATTAGGATTCAGTTTTGAACATTTGTTGCTATCCTTGAATTTTAGAGCACACATGCACTACTAAGTACTAACTGAAATGAACTCACTTGTCGAATATCTTGATTGCAGGCAATTGAAGCAAGGGAAAGGATATTCCAGAGTAGATTTTGTGTAGAAGGTGGATTAGTTTAAGCAAATGGATACATTCCTTAATGTTGAGAGCAGGTTTAGTTAGAATTGGTGAAGCTTCTAGCTTTACCTGCAGAAAGAAATCAGATTTTTTTTGTATACTTTTCATAATGTAAAAACACTTGGTATGAATTCATGGGCAGCACATCAATTGCCATTAACATTGTCAACTTCTTGCTTTATGTTCTATTAATTGGTATATATATAATTTCAAAATATAATGTAGTACGTTCTTTTACTTAACTTAAGGTGGATTAATTTATTAATTTGTTGTCATTAAAAATGTATAAAAATCATAAATTAAATCAATAATTTCATGATATTAAGTATAAAATTAAATAAATTTTTAGCACCCAACAAATTATTTTGAATTGAAACTGAAATTGTTCTAGTAAGATATTTGAGATAGGTTGACATGTGATTATCAAAATTAGTATCTCAATACAATTCATTTACAAGTAACACTAATTATGAAAATTAAATAAACCTATTTATTAAAGATTGATGTAAAAAATATTTAATTGAATGAAAATTATGTTATAAATTATTTGTATATAAAGTTATATAATATATAATTGATTATAATAATAAAATATATTTTAAATAAAAAGTAAAATAATTTTATAATATATTAAGATGAGAATACAAATAATATATATTTTTATAAATAATATAATAAAACAATATTTTTTATGATAAATACAAATATATTTCTCTAAGTTTGGTTTAATTTTTTTATTTAAAATCTAAAAAATTTAAAATAAATTTAATTTATGAATCAATTTTATTATTATTTTTATTTGATGTATAATTCACACTTGCACCTCGATATTGAATATTTCCAATATATTTTTGTCCTTTTTTTTAAACATTTATTTCACAAATTATTTTAATAACTAATAAAAAATTTAATTTTCAAAAATCTTAAACTATTTTTTATTTACATATTTATTTTTTTTACTCACTTTAATTCCCTTATTTAAAATATATTTCAATATTTTTAGTTAGTCAAATAGTTTAACAATAACCTTATAATATTTAAATTTTGGATTAGAACTTCAAATTATAATTTATATAAAAAGTATTTTTTATTATATTTTAGTTATGTAAAAACACTCATTCTTATAAATTAAAATAATATATATGATAAAATCTTTTCCTATACGTATAGATTTTTTTATTTTATTTTTTTAATTTGATGGTTTATAAAAAGTGCCATGCAGGCTTAAACCCCTATTCCCAGCTTCAATTGTGAGTGTATTGTTCCCACGCCGTCACCCGTTGTCACTTGGCAGATTGTTTGAATCAGAGGTTGTTGATTGAAAAAGTAGTTGATGATGGCTGTAAGATCGAAGAAAGAGAAAGAACATCTCAATCTAGTACTAGGTTCCCACCTCGCCACTATCCATGAAACCCTCCAGGTAATTACATCATTCCTCACTGTTTCTCTCTACTATGCTAGCACTATCAGTCTACATCTTTTTCTTCCCACCCCTTCTAGGTTTTGGATCAAACACCGCCTTCATCTTCGGCCAAAGTCACCTGGGATGATGTCTTGAAGATGGGTGACCAAGTTTCTAAGCAAGCAACCACAGGTCAGCCATTCTTAATTTCACTCACAAAATTATGTTTCTCTCCAATGCCCTTTTTCAATTTTGCTTTCTATTACACCCAAAATTCAATCTTTTCCCCCCATCATTATTTAGTTTTCAGTGTTGTCATCACTTACGAGTGTTTTCCAATTAGGGTAAGAGAGGTTGGGTGAATTGAATTCTGTTTTAACACTTTCTATTAATAAATTAATGAAATAATTTATACTAGTATTTGTGAAAGGAGAAAAAAATTCATTTTTTTCTTACCTTTTTTATTGAGAATTGCACAATTCGGATACCATCCAATTTTTCTGTTTGATTTTTCGCTTGTGTAATTAAATGTCTCTTGCTTTTCTACAGTGGGAATGCTTTGGACCGGGGAGCAGCCAGAGTCCAAAGCAATTGAGGAAAATATGACATCATACTTCAACACTCTACAAGGTTTTCTTTTGCTTTCCCATGGTAGTACAGTAGGTGCGGGGCCCACCATGTCTTCTGCAGTTCATGCATCTGTGAAGCAAGTTGTTGATTCCAGTTTCAGGTTGATGAAGGAAACAATCTCTTCATATGGTATGATGATTACTATGCTATGATAATTAGTGACGTGTGGATCGGTAATAATAATTTTTTTCACTGTAATTCTGGACTGTTGTTGAATGAATCAAAGCTAGATGTGAGCAATATAAATGAGAACATGCTTCTCCCTAGACCATGAGTTTTATACACTGTCATAAATGTAGAATGGGTGGGAGACTATGCATTGAGTTGAGGAGAAAACATGGGACCTGACGATGATTCAATTTCATGATTTAGTTGATAGTGAAAGAGATGGACGCTAGCTAAGATATTTAGTTTTGTTAGTGGTAGAGGTGTTTTTAAGTCCTTCCTATCACACTATGTTTTCATCACAGAAGTTTCTTATGGCTTTTTTCTTTTGGGATGTTGAGGGTCATGCCATTAGTTGATCTGGTTGCTAAGAGTAGTGCTAGAAACACACTCTTCCTAATACTCCCTTCTATTGATTAGGTTCATTAAATAAGGTATGAGACCCACCAAATTTTGTGATTTCTAATATATTTAAACTAATGAGAGCATGCGTTTCAGAAGGGTGCGATAAATAGTGTATTCCTAAAATTTTGCTTGATATATATGGGGGATAATTGTCTCTTGTGATTTGGGGTTTTCTCCCTTCACAAGTATGATGCTAGAAAGTGTATTTCAGTTTCTTAATTTATTTTCTAGTCAATCTAATATAAAATTTAAATTTGATTCAGTCAAATCCTAGGATGCTTCTAGTTTAATACGTGTTGATTAAGGATACTTTTGGTTTTGGAAAGCACGCAGCATATTCTAATGAATACTAGACTTTAATTATCAAATTATTTTTGTAATCTCTTATTGGATTGTTGACAACTTTTTTTTTCTCATTTTAATGAACACCAACAGGGTCCCACTGTAATGACCAGAAACTATCAGTACCACAATTGGTTGGTCCTGTATGGGAAGCATGTTCTGCCCTTAAAAAGACCCCTTCCACAAATGTTACAGCCATTGGGCGAGGAATGACACAGGTTGCTGTTTCAGTGAAGGACGTTATTCGAGAGATGAAAGAATTGAAACCTGTTTCATGTGATGATCATGTTGACCAAGCAGCCGGTGAGAGTTGTCCAGAAGCAGCGTCTGAGCCCCATGATGATAATTCAAATGAAGATGATCTAGGCAATGACTTGTCGCCTGAAGAAATGAAAGTGGCTGAAAGAGCAATTGAGGTTGTCTCGGATACACTTTCAGTTATAAAAGTACTTATTCACTCCATCGTTAGCTTGCTTAAGCTGGAAAAACCAAATGACAACAGCAGTTTTGTAAATTCGATGGAGAAATTGTTACAATTGTGTCAGGAACTTGGTCGTCAGATTGATGAGATTGGAGCTTGTCTTTATCCCCCACAAGAGATTCCTGCCATAAAGACAGGTTTGGAGAAAATCCTCAGCATTATTGATGATGTGCAAGTGGAGGTAGGAGAACTTATAGGTGCATCGGATGTATTTGTGGAATCATGCAATGGCTTGAGGAGTTCACTGAGAAAGTTTGCATCTGAACTAAGTAATCCTAGTACTGCTGATGAAGCCTCTGTGGAAAATACAACATTAACCAATAAGTAGAATCTGACATTAACCAGAATGTACTTTATTAGTTATTATTTGGAGCGGAATATGTATTCAATGATTTTGACGTTGTAGAACTTGTGAAAATGATCATTTGGATTTACAATTTTATATATTATATATACCGGTGTTCTTATGTCACTGGTTGACCTCAGATATGAATAAGATTGATGAATACTATCTCCTCTTACATTTAAACAGAATTGGAATTTCGGTATTAGATTTCAGTTATAATTCCATCAAAATGGAACTAGTTCAGTTGCAATTCCGCTGTCATTCAATTCAGTTCCAATTTCTGTTATAATTTCAATAACTGGAATTCAGGGTATGTCTTGTGTTTGGATTTACGTCATATTCGTTTCCTAAATCTTTTCACGTTTAATCTAAAACCATACACGGATAGCTTCTAATTTCCTCTTCTTTAAGGTAAGTTATTCTGACACGTATTTAGTTATATTATACTTTTCTTTTCATTTGTAATTTGAAACAAAAAACAAACTTTTAATTTAAAAACGACCCGATGGACTTTGTAAATGACTAATTGCAGAATTAAATGTTTAAATAATTTGGATTATAGGAAGAGTAATGCTCTGGTACGAGTAAAAATATACACTAGATTGCTATGTGAATGTACATTAGCATCAGCTCAGACTGAATTCTGGCATACAATTAAGATGGGACCTAAGGTCACCGTCCAGTAAGCTTGACCATCCATGCGCCACCTAGGTAAAGACCCAATAAAGGTGTTGCCAGAAGAACTTGAGTGAGAGGATCAGTGGATGGCGTAACTATAGCAGCTGCCACTACTGCACCAACCACAACATACCTCCAAACAGATAACATCTGGTCTCCGGACACCAGTCCAAGTTGTCCCAATAGAAATTGTATGACAGGTACCTGCAATATGACTTCCTTTAGATTCCATAACTAAGAAAGTTTAGAGGTAAATATGTATTTAAAAATTACTTCGTTTTCTTGTTTCATCAAGCACTCGTTAAACGCACAACTATTTAAAAGCATTCTTCATCTTAATAAACATAGAATGGCTTTCTGTCGAATACTTAACAAAGGCATTTTGTTGGAATGTCCACATTGTTCATAACTCCAAATAGACCCCAAGCCGACATGTTTAAAAATGTAATCAGATCAATGGCCTCATGGCAGAGTTGGTATCAGCTAAATTATCAAACAAAGAAAAAAACTATGAAGAAAATTTACCTGGAAAGATAAACCTGTGCTGAACATAAGCACAAGAACAAATTCAAAGTATTGATCAATGGACCATAGTGATTCAACAGCACCTTCAGCGTAGTTAACAAAGAAATTTAATGCTGCAGGTGTCAGAACTAAGTAAGAGAAAGTTATTCCGGCATAGAAAAGAACCGATGAGCCTAATACAATTGGCGCAAGAAATCTTCTTTCGGCTTTTGTAAGTCCTGGAAGTATAAAGGCTATGATTTCATAGAGGATGATGGGACTTCCCAAGAGAATGCCACAGTATCCAGACACCTGCAGTTCGGAGTGACAAAAATATTAATATTTTCAAGTTGCTCCTGCCTTCTTTTATTTTATCTTTATTTAGGGTGTGATCTCAACTTAGATAGGTATGCAAAAAATTGTTAGATGGACGACACAATACTGCATAACATTTGCCTTAGACAACATTTTTTTTGTTGAGATCTCATACCGACTAAAATAAAAGACAATGTAGCGCTAATAAGATTTGGACAGTTCTCACCTTATAAGTGTTGTGGTGCTGAGGTAGATCCTAATTCAAATTCTAAGATTCTTAAACAACTAATTTCTACCACCACCCAAAAAAAGTTATGACCTAAAAATGAGTAAAGCGGTAGTACACAAGATAGATTTTCGCCATTCGGTCATGAATATTATGAGCCATGTGCCTATGAGATCTAACAAACCAATTTGAAGATTCTTTAAAACCTAATTTCTGCACCCCACCATAAAAAAATAATATCATTACAGAAAAATGAGTAAAGTGGTACAGATACACAAAATATATTTTAATCATTCACTCAAGAATATCCATGTGCCTGTGACTGGGGGTGATGATGCCTTCATGCAACATTTATTGTATATAATGGAGGCAATGGTTTCTTTCTAGGTTGTGGGGATAGCAGTAAGGTTTGACAGTGAATGGGAGAGTGATTGGGAGAAAGGGAATGTGATGGTCATGGGGTCGTGGTGGTGGAAAGCCATGGGGTAGTTGAATAAGAGGGTTGGGTATCAAAGGAGGAGCGCTTGAACTTCTAGTGGTGTTTATGGGGAAATGGACTCGGTTGAAAGGTAAGGAAATGAAGTGACGCAATGGAGATAGTTGGAGTGTGGTGGCGGAGGGTGGAGATGGAGATAGGCCCAGTAAGGTAATAAGTGTGTCATTATGGGTAAAAGTGAGGCTAGTGGTGAAAAGTCGGCGCATATATTGCCAAGGGTGGATAACCATTCCAAACCCAAAACGATGTCAGCACCCTCAATGGGTAATAGGTAGCAGTGGGTGGTGAAGGAGTGAGTTTGGGCGTCGAGGGGGACATGGGGACAAAACCTTGTATAGGTGATGTGGTCACCGGTACCTACCATGACTGAGAATAGTTTGGTGGGGTTAGTGGTGAGAAGCAATGTGAGGTTGCAAAATGTAGTAGGAGCTGCGGGTGTCAGTGAGCACGTTATAGAAAAAACTGAATATAGCCAGTGAATTTGAGAGATTTGGGGGAAAGTTGGCCTAGAAAGGCTTGAAGCGAAAGTTAGAAGTAGATAAGGTCTAGGGGAGTGTGTTATCAGTATCGGTAGGTGATGGTTGTTTCTTTGGAGTAATGAGGGTGTGAAAAGATCCTTGGTCAGGTATAACAGGGGTAACGGGATCCTCATCATCTACTATGAGGAAAAGGAATTTGTTTGAAGCACATTCGCAGTCTAGTAAGAACTTTTCATCAGAATAACTGCAGAGCATTGGGCCCTTCTTTCCTGCATTTGAGCAATGGTTAACTTTTTGACAGGAAGAGAATTTTCTGAAGTCGAGGGGGTAGATTTGGGGTGTATGGTGGTCGTGGAGGTAGTGTATTGGGATTTGAAAAGGTTTAGGTTTGACATCCTTAAGTTTCTCTTCCACTAATTTGGCAAGTCGATATTGATCTTATTTTAATTTTAATTTAAGCTTTCTAGAGTTAAGACAATTAGCACGAGAATAAACATATTTCAATTATCTTATGCCATTATCCTTATAGGCAACTAGTTATGTGGCAGACATAAGAACTAAGGCTCCTGTGTACATTCCTGATAAAGCAAGAGCAACAATATAAAACACTGGCTTAATTTTATTGAATTGTCTACTAAGAAAAAAATATCACAGCTTATTTGATAAGGAACGAAGTAAGAACCATCTCAGAGATATATGTAAGAAATCTTACCTTTAAAGTTGTAAAGAAAAATTCACCAGGACCCAGCTGAAGAAATCTTACACCCTGTGATTTAACAGGAGCTTCAAGAATCAGTATCAGTTCTTTTGAAAATGCAAAGCATCCCAAAATGGTAGCTCCAACTGCTAAAACAGATACAAAGATTCTCTGCCGCAGCTCTTCAAGATGATCAAATAAACTCATTTCTTTATCATCAGGAAGAAGCTCTTTACTAGGATAAAGAAAATCATAGATAGCACCTCGTCCACCATCTTGCTCAAAATTTCCCTGCACTTCTTCTGATGTACTCCCAAAAAGATCTGTGTTTTCTGATATAACAATGATCTTAGAATCATAACCATATCTACTACACTTGAGGAATCATATCACCATGATAATCATTTAACCAGGGGAAAAAAATTAGAACAATTTCAAAATATAACACATTGTTCATACTTGGAATTTATCCTCGTAGCATCCTTACACAATATTAGGCATAGGTCATGTTTGTATAAAATTCTCCATAACTAATTTCAAAAAATTAAATAACTAACCATAACATTAAGTTGAAATTACGGAATTCGATGAAGCGGGTTTTGGTGTAACTTACCGGGCCTTTCTTCAAGGGCGGAGCCCAACCCAGTACCGGTAGTACTCAAGTCCTGCTGCTTCTGTCTGAGGTCGTCATCCACAGCCAAGCAAACAAAGCTCCTCTTCCTGTTCTGTGACCGTGAGAGAGGGAAGCTCAACCCGGAGGAGTTTCCGACCCGAATGGATGTTCGGAGCGACCCGAATTGAGGAACGACGTTCGTGGGAACAGTGGCGGTTACCAATCCCATGGTGAGCCGTAACGTCTTTTGATTTTGTTGGATACGATTTGCTTTGATTTTGGTTTGCTCGCTCACCTTATGTGGCCTCGCCGCCTGATATTTTACACTTGCAAACTCTTCTTCTGCACACAAACTACAATATTATTGATATCTTTTGCGTACAAAGTACAAACAAATTTTAGACTTAGTCAAAAAACAAAATTAGACAATTTTTTTTCACATAACTGATATTATAGAAATTAAAACAAAAGGATTAAAATCATATCAAAGTAATAGACATAAATTACACAATTAGAATATTAAAAACAAAAATAATACCTAATTTATTTTCAAAATTTAAAGTTGATCTGAATTTTTTAGATAAAATTTATGAGTAGGGTTGAAAAAGTATAAAAGTTTAATTTAAGGAAAAATTAAAGTATTATAAATGTGTTTTATAGTATTATTAAATCGCAAATCTTGTATCATGAATTTATTACATTAACATTCATAACAAAAATTATTATATTACTTTTACAAAGACAGGACATGTATGCTAAACTCTTTATTTTGTGTCATCGTGAAACACGTTTTGCTCTTCACCCGGGCTTTAACGAAGCCCATAGGAATTGGGCCGCATTTGATAGAGAACCAAGTTAATCGCTCTTTATAAATAAACAAGCGCGGTTGTTGTTCCCGCCAACTGTGCTGTATCTTCTGCGCAATGGAGCCAGAGAATCACAAAATGAAGGCAGTGAACGTGCTTCGAACCAGAATTTGCGACCCAAAATTCATCTTCAACAACGATTATCCAGAGAGCAACTACAGGTCTGAACTTCTTCCCACTGAGTTAACGTCTCTCCTTGTTATTCAATCAATCCGAATCGGTAACGTCTTTTCCGATTTCTCGTACCAGCAAACTGAAATTCATGATATCAAGTTCGGTGACGGAAGCGTGCAACAATTCTATTCTGCTTCTTGGTCCCCGCGGCTCCGGAAAGAATGCGGTGTGCTCATCACTCACCTCAACCATGGTTTAAGGGTTTCCTTCATTTTCATTTCAATATGTTTTTTTCTTGTCAGGTTTTGGAACTTGTCATTCACGATTTGCTGCAAGAGTATCCAGACTCGATTTCAGTGGTAATTAATCATTGCCTCCAAACAATACTATGGTTTAATTAGTCTTAGTCATTTGGTTCTTGTACCTGCACAGCCATAACTGTGTCATTCCTACACTTAGAAATTAATCGCTTTAGGTTTCATTCCTACACATACGCTTTTTAACACGTTTTAGTCACTAAAATACATTTTTAATCCATTTTAGTCCATGCGAGAGACTAAAACAGATTAAAACGTGTATGTGGACAGACTAAAATGAAGAAAAAAAAATGCAAATATAACCTAATGAGTAATCAAACATAATGATATTACTAATTTATGGAAATGGAAGTATGTCTGTTCTCTTATTTTATTTCGTTGCAGATAAGGTTGAATGGGCTTTTACATAGTGATGACATCTCCGCATTCAAGGTTAGCATTCATAAAACATGCTTTTGCTGTTACTAATTTAAATAGCTATGACGTTATTATAGCCCTTTGTTTTTCTGATTGTGTAAATGTTTTCTAGAATTCTTTATGCTGACTTACTACTGACAATGACTTTGGTGAAGTTTGTTGGTTGTGATTTGTTTACAATTAATGGCTTCTTATATGGCTAGTTTGCCACCTTAGTCAGCTTCTTACACTTACTAACGTAGGCACATGGGTTGGCATGAAGTCTAGTTGAGTGATTAACTAGTTAGTCTTACTGCAGAGAAGGACAACTAATTGGAAGATAATCTTCCACTAAGAGTTAGCTAGGGAGCTTGTAATTCTCTTTGTGGAACTGTGAAAATGTTCTATCTCAATTTCTGTTAAAAGATGAGGAATAAATCTTTCTCTTTTTAAGAAATTTTTAATTTCTCAAAGGAATTGGATGGTGATGGACCAAGCTTGCATTGCAAGGCAGCTCAGACTATTTCTGGATATGCAAGAACAATGAGGATTTGTTAGGCATATTATAGAATTTACCATTCTTGTCATACGGCCAGTTTAATTGTGCAGACGTAAAAGAGAGAATAGCGGAATAGCGAGGAAGAGAGTTGATTTTGGGATTTGTGCATCGTTTGGCAGTGAAAACTATGAAGAAATAGAGAAATTCAAACACTGTTCATTTCATCTTAAAAAAGTGTAGAAAGTGCAAAATGGGCGGAATTAGCAGATGGAAGACTGTCGCTTATTTTTTCCTTCTTTTTGTTAATCCCAGCTTTTTTATTATAATTATAATAAATATATATAAAGTAATATTAATATTAATAAAAAATTAACAATAATAATAAATAATATTTTTAATTATTTTTTAAATTAAATAATCTCAAAAGTTAATTTTCATTCTATTTTTTTTCAATCAGACGATTTCTATTTCTATTTTACATATTTCTCTTCTTTTCTTTTTCACTTACTTCATATCCTTTATTTCTTCTCTAGCAAACATATCAATAAAGATAAGATTGTTTAAACGGTAGATTTAGGTTGCACGCTACCTGTTCTTGTTTGATGTCTCATATGTTGTTGCAAAAAATGATGAAACAGGAAATAGCTAGGCAGTTATGCATGGAGCATCAATTGCTATTCTCAAAAGCGGTAACATGATCTACCTATACAAAATTCATACTAAGCATTTACAATTATTGTTCGTTGATTTTTTTTTATCTTGATATGAACATTCTGCAGGCATCATTTGATGACAACTCCCAGTTTATGGTTGCCATTCTAAAGTGAGTAAAGTTTCTTTGGTTAAAAAAGGAAAATAATTTAAAGTTTTAAAGCATTTACTATCTTTGTTTTCTAGGGAATGCGGATTAGCACATAAAACAGTAATTTTTGTTCTGGATGAGTTTGACCTGTTTGCACAGGTAAGGCTTCTTCTTCTTTTTCCATTTGATAATTTCTCAAAAGCTTGTGGTTTAAATTCTGGGTTATAATTGTAGTTCTTTTCAACCTCTTACTCTATTAAGTAATCCTATTTGTGGTAGTAACTGAAATATTTTGGTTTAACATTTTAATCATACATTTGCTATGTCTCCATCCTGATTCTTTGCAGGGTAAACAGCGATTACTTTATAGCTTGCTAGATGCGATGCAATCAATAACATCACAGGCTGTTGTACTTGGCATTAGTTGCCGTCTGGTATGTGCTTTGCAGTTATTTCCTTTTTCTTTTATAAACTTGAGTAGTTGTGAACAGTCATGTCTGAACTTCTTCATGCGATTGATGAGAAAAAAAATCATTTAAATTGATGTTATTTCTGTAATTTACAAATCATTGTTATTGGATTAAGTATTTTGCACTTTGTTTTCCTTGTATATATTTTGAGAAAATAATCTATCATAGCATGTGGTTGTTGTAGAACATAAGATAACTTTTACAAATCAAGATGTCCAACTTGCAGGATGCAGATCAACTGTTGGAGAAAAGAGTACGATCTCGGTTTTCACATAGAAAGCTGTTGTTCTTACCACCTTCAATGGAAGATTCGGAGAAGTAGGTGGATTGTAATTTCCTTTAGACTGAGATATGCTGAAGATGATGTTAACTGCAGTGCCTGACTTCTGTAGGTTACTGATGCACATGCTGACATTACCAATCGATTCAAGCTTTCCACTTGATTATGCTGTTGAATTTAACAGAAAGGTCCAAGTATCCTTTTTTAAGTTGATTCTAGTTGATTAGTAGTTGCCTTCAGAACAAACAGGAGTTCCACCCATATTAATTTAAATAGTTCCAAAACACAACAGTTCACATGTCTACCATATGGTGCAATCGCGGACACTCTGATAACTGAATGCTTACCCCATAATTCATAATGCACACATGTTAACATGTTTGTCCAGATGTTAATACTCATACTTATATTTAAGTTAATGAGCGTTGCAGAACGAACTATTGTTGCAAACCTTTTCAATTCTTTGCATTGCCATTAACTGCATTTGTGTTTCTGCGAGTGAACTGATTTCATTGAAAACAGCTAGTTCACATCTACAAAAACTGTTATGTGTGGAAAATTCACAGTAATGTATTTTCTTGATTAATGAAAATTTATTCTTGTCTACCTGGTTAAGAAATCCTTGACAAATTACAGAATATTATAGAAGATAGAAAGTTCAAAGAAACCCTCAAAAAATATTTAAACGTTGATTCCTGTGTCAAACATTTGCTGAGATTCCTGTGAGTATTTTTTTCACACTTCTGTTAGCTGTTGAGTATCCTATAGACTATTCTCCGCACTAATGGGAATTTGATTATTTTTCAGATTCTGTGCAGTCTCTCATATAGATTTGCAGACTGGGTTCCTGTCGCAGGAGAACTTTGAAATTGCATTTTCAAGTATCCAGAGGCAGCCCAAACTGGAATGTTTAAGAGGTATGGCAATTTTAGATAATTTATAAATTATAATAGATGCTCTTCTTTCTGTATAGAGATGTCATCCCATTGATGTTATATTTTTCTATAAACTGTTCCCATTTAATGGTCTCGAACTAATGGCTTTTTGGTTCAAATTGCAACTTGCAAACAGATTGCTCCAATTTAGAACTTCATATTTTGGTTTGCATGAAGAGATTGGAAGTTAAAGAGCAAAGTTTATGCAACTTCAATTCTGTAATGAAAGGTAATATTTGTTGTTTTTCTCTCACTTTTTTATATTATTCCTTAATGTGACTGTCATATTTTGCAGAGTATAAAAGTATACATGATTCCTTCCGGACTTCAGAATATTATTCGAGAAATGTCTGCTTAAGGGTGTGTTCATCTGCTTTTATGATTTGTTAAAGCCAAACGTGTAATTTATTGCAAATGATGGTTATGGTATGTTTCCTACCATTTGTCCCCAACCCCAAACTTATTTCGTGGTACTTTTACCTTGTGTTTGCAGGCATTTGAACACCTTATACATCGTGAGATGATATGTTTCACGGACAATAGAGGACAGAGTTTGTCTGTTGAATTCCGTCCTGTAAAGCTTTTAATTTCATCTGCTGAACTACATCAGGGACTGAGAGCGTATAATTCATGCCCTGTAAGTTAACTGACGGAATTAGCTTACCTGTATATTAATTATGTGCCAGATTGTGAAATAAGAATTGCATGGATTTCGTTGGAAGTAAAGGAGCTTGCATCTCTTAAGCATGATCTTAGGTTCAATTTTGAGATTCATGTGTATGCTGGGAGAGAAAAAACTGTTGGCAGGAGTCTCCACTTTAGAGCTTCACCTATGAGAGATTAGTCTCTTACATACAGGATAGAAGGACATTTTGAGAAACCAAAATACTTATCAAATTGCATGTTTTTGGCAGGCTTACCTTCTAAAGTTAATGGATCGTGAAGGCTAAAACCACTTGACGGACATGTCTGTTCGTGCTTCTTGTTACACTGTGGTACGATTCCAAATTCTGATAAATTCAGCCTGTTTATGAATAGTAGTAAAAGGTCTCTCTTGTTTAGTCAACACATTGTCGTGATTATATAATTCATGAATTTATTTTATTCATTTCTTCTGATCAAACATATTTCAATTTGCTATAGGTTAAAAATCTGAATTTACATTATTACAGTAAATCAATAAATTACAAATCATAAAAACAACCTAGTAAAAGGACTTGGGCTTGTCACAGTACACTTGCTTCTATATACATACTGATGTAAGGTTATTGTAAAATTGTTACATATTATCATCTATTTATGTATTGACACCTCATTTTTTTTTACGATTCCGTTAAGACCTCATTAAATGAGTGTTTATGACAATTTTGTAAATGTTTACATTATACAATATAACTACATAGATGTAAATTTTTTGTATGTTTAAAGTATATTAACATTATTTTCTTAATTATTAATTTAATTTTGACTTAACGTGACCAAGTATAATTTTAGATAATTATAAATAACTTAAATTATAACCTAACTGCAGAAAATATTTGAGCATACTTTCAACTCTGAAAATACGTGTATAAAATTAGATAATTGTACCTATTGGAAGTCTCGGTATATTTTGTACTAAAAGATTTCAATATTTTCTAAGATATATGATGACCCTTATTGCAGTAATTTTTTATTCAAAAGAGGATGTATTGTCTTTACATACTTTTAATGAACTAAAAGTAATTGCTTTAATATTTGGGATTTTCTCATGCCCCTTCATACACTCACTTTCTTAATTTCTAACCTTATTCACAATTTTTTTTTCTTAGTTGACACATGTATAACATCACTTACATTATTTGTACACGTATGATATATTATACTTCCTATCACTCACATTTATATAATTAAAGTGAAATTGTCTAGAAAAGTTTGACATAGGTGTTGTCTATGTTTTTATCGTGATGCATTAAATGCTAGCTTAAAAAAAATTATATAAAAATTTTATGATGTCACAAATAAAATAAAAATGTCATGACTTGAGAAATAGAATAAATATAAAGATTATTCTATTTTTAATAATAAAAAAATTGAATTTATATTAAAAGTTATTAGTATAATTGAGCTCCTTATTTAATATAATGCTAAATTTAAACATGCGTATAATAATTCAACAACCAAGTCTATGATTCCAATTCTAAAGCAAAACTACAAACGTGTTAGTATTTACATTTAGAAATAATGCACAGTTCGTAAAAGGTTTTTTCTCTAAACCTATTTCAAGTTTCTTGTTAAGTTCCTACTTTCTGCACCTTATAATTTTCTTGAGCACAAAAACCCATTTCGACAGACATGTGAGGTGACACGAAAATTTGAGGTGATCAAGTTTTACAACCTTACACAGTTTCATGTTAAACATCTTGCACGGTTTTTGAAATAAAAAAGTTGCAGACTGAATCATTGATCATGATGGTAATATTAAAATATATATATATATATATATATATATGTCGGAGGTAATTTTTTTTTGTTCCCCTATATTCTTATATTACTAAAACAAATAAATTTTACAGTTATTTTTGGAAATGAATTATATCTAACGGATAGTAATAATTTCTTTAAACATTCGAATGACTGAAAAACACGTATGTTGATTAAAAGTTTTACGTTTGAGTTCAAAATTAGAAGAATGAACTGTAGAAAGAAACAATCTTACAAAGATTAAAAAAAAACTTATTGCCAAGTTTTTATCTCTGCACATTTTTTTTGTCCAAATTAAAATCTAATATAATTTATCGTAATTAAATGTTATTTTAAATTTTTCATTCTACTTTTTTTAAAAAGTAAATTTCCAGTATACTTAATTTATGAAGTACCGTTGCAACAGTTAAAGTGAAAGAAACATTATTAAAAGAAATTAAAATTACAACTTGAAGGGAGTTACTACTGAGTAGAATAATTTTTTGCCTATCTTGGTCTACTATGCTGCAATATTATTATTGTTGTCCAATATTTAGCCTCCCATTCAGTAAGTTGGTCCTTCATGTTGATGAAAATGCTCCACCTCCATTTATTACATACTATAATGTCATTTTTATTGGTTCATGCCGAAAAAATTTGAAGCATGCAAATTTATTAAACTGAATTCGAATTATTTCCTTGAGCCTCTCCACGTGAAGCAAAGCAATGGTAAGGCATTTATTGCTGAAACTGTAAAGCATGAGAACAGACCAAACAATATTAAATGACTTCCATACACAAACCTACAAACTTGGCATCAGTGGAAAGCCTCAGCAAATTCTCAGTTGGCTTCATTTTATCCTAGTTCTTGTCATAATCTTCAATATTCCTAACGACCAACAGAAGACATAGTAATTCCAAGAAAGTTCGGTTTCTTCCACGCAACATTCTAAGGAATTCATGATTTTTCAATTAGAAACTTCCCTTACTTGAACTTTCTCCTTGGAAGTAACATTTATTTCTCTTTGCTTAAACTTTTCAATACAATACTAGTAGCAGAAACTAACATGGAAAACCTAGACAACAATGTACTTTTCAACAAAAGGGTCTGAATTCATTCTCTTATTGGCTGATGTCAACTTCTAGAGGGGGCGTAAGCTTTTTCCTCTTTTATACCACTACCTATGTAATACAATAATACTAAGCACTATATCTATAAGTCACCAATTCTTAAAGTCCTAGACTCGGTAATAATGAAGAACAAAAAGTTCATATATGATGTCAAGCTAGTATACCAGTGAAATCCTGACATAATTTTAAATCCTCCCATGATACTTTCTAGTAATCTTTATCTTTTGTTAGTATCTTATTAATCTTCTTATGCACTAACTGAAAATAATTAAATAGTTTCTATGTTCAGTTTTTGATTGAATAGTGTTTAATACAACATGTCTAGATTTACATTATGACATACTAGCTAACGCTATTTTAGTAGAGTATTAACTAAATTGGTGTTTTCATAAACTAACAATTTGCCTGACACAAACTAAACATGTTTTTGTCTACTTTACCTGATCGATCAGAACTAGGACGTTTCCCTTCTCAGATGGGACAACTAAAAGTTACTTCCCGAGCAAACACCAAATTCTCTTTGATATGTCAGCTGATTCACAAGGTTCACTTATTTGTCTCTCAGAGTTCCAAGCCTGCTTTGTTAACCCCGTCTAAAGTTAAACTATAAAAAAAGTTTTAGTACTCATTTTTCTCTTCCAACTTCTCTCCTACTAAGGTACTGTTCCACTTCGTAAGGAACAACATGAGAACAATGATTGCCAATTTGTCATATCCAGCCTCTAGCTACTTTGTAAGGTCTTGTTTCATGAAAGAAAACCATGACCAACTTAAGCAGCAAGTGAGCACAGGCATCAGAACTAATGGGAGTTTTAGATCCCCAATTAAAGTTGAGACACTAAGCCAAACAACTTCAAATACTACCACCACTCTTGGTCAAGCTGTTACAATTGGTGAAAATGTTCTGCGCCAAAACATCCCAACAAAGAAGCAATTAGTTGATCCTCATCGTCAAGGGCTCATCATTGAAGGTGGAGTTGGTTATAGCCAGACTGTTGTCATTAGGTCCTATGAAGTTGGAGCTGATAAAACTGCCACACTTGAGAGCATCCTCAATCTTCTTCAGGTGATTAAATACATGTCATAATCATTTAACCAAAGTTTTCACTGCACAAAAAGCACATGGGCTTCATTGTTTTGTTGCTAAAATGCAATCTTATGTGCAGGAAACGGCATTAAACCATGTTTGGATGTCTGGACTGCTCAGTGATGGGTTTGGGGCGACACATGGAATGGTGAGGAACGATCTCATTTGGGTTGTCTCAAGAATGCAAGTTCTGATTGATTACTATCCCATCTGGTAAAGTCCCTTTCCATCATGATTATTACAAGGACACCAATGAATGTACATTTGTGCCCTTCAAATAATACTTCTGTTGGTGGAATATACTAATCAAATTTGAAAATTTTCCACTCGCTTGAGACAATTCTTGTCAAAATTTCTTGTTGAAGGTTTTCCTAGAAATTTTCTCCGCATTCAAGAACTCTTGTCCTGTACTCATTTGACAGCAGAAAAAGCCACAAATATCTACCTCTTCTAATAGAATTACTTTGTGGCTGGCCATAATCTCAGCATATTTTCTGAAGACTTGTAACAATTTAGATTAAATGAATTTTAGTTTTACTAGCACATAGTTGCTTGACAAAACCATAATAATAACTGGAGATGAATTTGACATGTGTCAGGGGAGAGGTAGTTGAAATTGACACATGGGTTGGAGCATCAGGCAAGAATGGAATGCGGCGGGACTGGTTGATAAGAAGCAAAGCCACAGGCCACATTTTTGGACGTGCAACAAGGTATGTACTGTGTTTTAAATGCATGTCTTGCACAATTTTTCAAACAATTTTCAAAATTTCCAAGTTTTATACCTATGTGCTGAATGAGATAAGCCATAAAACAGCACGTGGGTGATGATGAACCGCAAAACAAGACGTCTTTCCAAAATGCCAGAAGAGGTGAGAGCAGAAGTTGCACCTTGGTTTATAGAGAAGCAAGCAATAAAGGAAGATGCTCAAGAAAAAATAGTCAAATTGGATAAAGAGGCAAAATACATGAATTCTGATTTGAAGGTATATATATACGCATGTCATTTGAGTTTAATATTTATGTATTGTATTTTTAAAATATGTCAATCAATCAGAAATCATAATATAATTTCCGAAGTAGTCATTATAGAAATCAACTAATTTACCATATATAACAAGTTGTGATTGGATAATAGCATAAAAAATCTTTGCACTGTCAGTACATACACTATTTAGTCTTTCTCTATGCATTACACTTTAATTACTGCTGACTCTGCCACAGCACAAAGAATGTACACAAATATTGACTTTGTGCCCCTCTCCACTTTGCAGCCCAGGAGAAGTGATTTGGACATGAACCAACATGTTAATAATGTGAAGTATGTAAGATGGATGCTAGAGGTAATTGCAAAGGTTTATGAACTCAATAGTCAATACTCATTAGTCCTTATACAGCATTATGGATCTCATTAAGTCTCAAAATTCTATTGTTGATTGCTTTTACAGACCATCCCAGACCAAATTCTGGAGGGGCACCAATTATCTGGAATCACACTAGAGTACAGAAGGGAGTGTGGAAGCTCCGATGTAGTTCAATCATTATGTGAACCTGAAGATAATGAGATACTTCATGGTGTGGCAGAACCCGATTACTGCACTAATCTTCTCAATGGGTTATCATCAGATATTATAAATGGTAGTGGAGTGCTGACTTGCCTTGAGCAGAGGCCATTAAGGTATACACACCTTCTACAAATCAAAGGAGAGAAACAAAACGACGAAATTGTAAGAGGAAGGACTACATGGAAGAGGAAGATTGTTACAATGTCAGTTTCCACTTAGACTTGATAAGATATGTGGACTGGGAAGGGACAGATGTTGGCTGGTGTACTCACCAAGAAATTCTTGGTCTAAACGAAAGCGAGCTATGATGGGAAAAAGACAACCAGGAAGCGTTTTTGAGAAAAAAAAAAATACATGTAACAATTCCAATGAAGTGTAAGTTGTGATCTAATTTAATATATGAAATCAATATAAAATGTGATTAGTTAGTTGTAGTAAATTGTAGCTATATATTATAGGTGTTCATAAACTATGTTATGATTTAAAATAACATGAAACAATGGAGAATAACCCCACATAAATATTTCAAAAGCACCCTTACAATGAGGTGCTTTTCCTCTTTTATTTTGATAGCTCTCATGGTTAATAGGAAAGGTAAAACAGAAAAAAAAAAATGGTAACATTTTAGTCCAACTCTTTCTAAAAAATATCGCTTAATTTTTAATAAAACTTCTGATAAAAATCATTTTTTAAAATAATTAATACCAACATATATTTATTTAATCTAAAGTTCTGATGATGTTGAATTCGGTCTCTTTAAATATCAGTATTGTATCTCACTTAAACATAGTCTTGTATCTTCACTTAATGTGGTGGTGATATATGTTATCACTAAAAACATGTATTAAGAATATTGAATTGCTAAAATTTATATCTTTCATTATACTCTTTATTTTGTATGACCTTCTCTAGTAAAATTCTGAACGCATTATTACGTAAACACCAACATGCTTCACTGCATGCATTATTACGTAACTATTCAAGCACTGTATTCTTTATAATCTCTGTACGATTAAAGTAAAACGACTTTTATTGTCGTCTTTTTTGTGAAAATAGTTTTAAATTACACACATGTATACAAAAAGAATACAAATTATGTAAAAAAATTAGTAAGCAAATATTCTATTTTGTAAGTCATTTTTACATTATATAATAAAATATTAAATTAGAAAATACTAGTGATACTGCCTACAAATGTTTACTTAATAATATTCAAGCAAAGCTAGTAGCTCTATAGTTTAGATAAAACTCCAGATCCTAAACATCATAATGCTATTATAAATCTCCAACAATGCTAACATTTGGACACAATTGTTTCCGCAAACGCATTCTTCACTCAAAATTTCATTAAAATGACTGGATACACATGTTTCAGAATGATTAATTCCGATGGAAGCGAAGAATTTGGCCAATTTACCAATGGTGGAAACCTATTCAAAAAGCAAGCCTCATAAATAATAATAAGTACACCTCTCTACCAGCTGCTAATATATTTGCCGCCCAAAGAAACTGTGATCCACTACACTAAGCTAGGAGAATTAATATTCATTTACAATTTAATTATGAGGTTGATGATAGTATTTACACCATGTGTGTATGGCTATGGATTGGTACCATAAAAATGAGGAAGGAATCAATCAAAGAATAATGCATTGCAACTGCAGCAACTGCAATAGTAGTAAAATTATCGCCTCTTCTTTTTCCCTAGACTGCGATGGATTTGCCAAGACCACAAAAGCAAAAATGTAACAATGGCCACTCCAACACTCGACCAGAATATTACCAACCATATAGGCATTGCTTTAGGATACAAGCCTGTGGAAACACAATCATCATGTACGTAATCAGTGAATTAATTGAAAAATAATCAATACTAACCAATAAATTCACAACACAAGGATTTATATAGAAGAGACCTACGTACCGTGTCCAAACTTAATGCAAATCAGAAGTTCCACAATGCAAATGGCAAGAGAGAGCCAACAATATGCTCCAACCTTCTTCACTGGCTTTCTGAAAAATTCACAATAAATGGACATAAAATGTCAAAAACTCGTTAAGATGTTGCCAATGTCATTCATCAACATTCAACGACAATATATAAATAGAAAATATAGGAATATACCTGTCTTGAAGGTATGAATTGTACTCGCGAATTGTTGGAATTGCAAGTAGCCACCACAAAATCAACCTATATATAACAACAGAATTTCGAGGAGGTATCCAGAGACAAAACTTCAAAAAGAATGTGTTGAGCTCTACTGTCAAAAATACAATGCAAAGACTAAGCACTTGAATGAAACGCCAAGGACCAAGCAGTGGATGCCACTCGTCTTTGTCCCACTGAGCCGGTGTGAATTGACCTAATGTTCGTTTCACCTAATACCAAATATCAAGTAACATAGACCAATCAAGTCAAATACAGATGGTGAAGATAATTTTTCTCATGGTGGAGTGACTGTACCAGTTTATTATTACAACATTAAAGAAAGACAATTCTAGTGAAAACATCTGTCAGAGCACCACAGGTTAGAGTGATTTTAATTTCAATAGGAATCAAAGATAAACATACTTTTCCTATTATATTAGGCTGCTGGCTTAGACCGACCCATTTGTATGTTTTCCCATCAAAGTATCTAACAGTATGCATTCCTGCCCAAATTCCTGCAGATTAATTCAACCAAGAGATGTTACAATCTGCTGAAACAATTTCAAATCCAAAAAGCCATTAATTCGATGCAAGAGTTTATTCAATACCACCAGAATCATGAATGATGATACTCAAAGAACCACTAAAATTCAAATGATGTACACTAAGTATACTTCTATAGGTTTGAATAGCATCTAGGACAAAGTTACAAAATGTTTTCATAACCTTTAAGCTTGAAACAGTAAAATGCACTCGCAGATGTTAGAATCCTACAAACTTTCAACATTTAAGGGTCTAGTCATGTTTCTAAAATCAATATTTATTTGTTGACAAACTATTTCAGATTAAATGAATGCCAATAGATGCAACCTATAGTCATGGTGGTACAATAAATAAGTTCAATCTTTAATTAACTAATAAAAACATGCAATCTGTGAAACTTGCCAAAAAGAAAACAAAAATGGATCCAAAACTCTTACCGAACCAATTGCAGATCAAGATGTCAAGAATAATACTGTCCCACCAGCACTCGTTGAAATTTGGCAACATGTGACGAAAAGTATACTGAAAATGCCAGCACAGAATACTTTGTAAGCAATCCAGAAGATAGTTATACCAACACAGCAAAAAAGTCAAAGCTTTATGGAGGCACACAAACCCACAACCAGAACTATCTCAAAATATTAAAAAAGAGTGTATTAATGACATCAGGGCTTACCTCCACCAACTCAAAACCAATCGATAACACCCAAAGAAGGGGCTGATTACGAATCAATATTGCCTTCCCCCACCATCCAATAACATGAGCTAGAACAAACTCATCAAAAAGTGTCTCCTGAGTAATGAAACATAATATAAGGACCCGTGTTATATCAAAATATGATAAAGAAAGGTATAAAGTAACTTTAGGATAGGATATACAAAAGAAAGGTTGTGAAAGAAATCATACATAAACATTCTTAAACCTGCTTGCAGGGTTTTCAGGCAGATATATACGACAGTCGGCGCCATAAGATCTTTCTGGAAGTTCTGTGAAGATCAAACATAGTAATTAAAAAATTTTAAACTGAAGGAAACAGGCTTATCCATGACTAACTGAAATGTTTTAAAATCCCGAATACAACACAATATAAATAATGAATTAATTCCAACCAGTTCAAAGCTAGAAAAAGAATCGGATTGACTTACCAACACCAAGATCAGGATGAAGAAACTTCATAAACTGTCGAGCGTCATCACGCTTCTGCAGGGACAAAAATTGAGAATACACATTAGTTCACTTTCATTCACTTGCTGGAAACAGAGCAACAAATAACATATTATTATGAAACAGAAGACACAAATGAAGTTAGAGGAAGCTCCAAAAAGTAAGCAAGAATCTACTGCAAAGTATCTTTTTCAAAATTGTAAATTTAAACTTGACAATATTACTTAAACTTTACACAACAAAAATTGTTAAATTGAGACGTGGAAACCAACCTGAAAAAGTAAAAATGTGAGGGCAACAAGATAAACAACAGCCATCCCGTGAACCAAGCGCCAAATTGCAGGATGTGGCCGAATAAGAACCCTGAAAGAAAGTGGGAAAATATTTATTCAGGTAATAGTCTCGAGAAAATTGACTACAACTTCAGCTGATCTAAACTCTACTAATACTATTACTCTTCCACCATCATATCATGTTTATATTATCGTCTATGTTAATATTATTCCTACATATTCATAACTTAAAAAAACCAGTATAAGCTGGATTATTCAAAATTTGTATGGAGAGAAAGTCCATCAAACAAAAACCTTGGATCATCTCCTTACAGCTCCATATCCCCCTTCCACGCACTCTCTCTAACCCCAACCTTGAAAAGAAGCATCTTCCACTAAATTTTCTTCTCAGCGAGTAAACTAGAAGCAACCATCCAATCAAGAACGATATCTTGATTATCTCAAATAACTTGGTCTATTAATGATGTTCTATGAAGCGGTTGCATTATTCTCTTAACATAAACTCTTAACTTTAAATATGAAATAAATTAACTGATGAAGTCTGGAATTAAATTCTTCAAATACCATCTCTCAAAACGTAACTAAAAGTTTAGATACTCAGTCCCCGCCCAGATACAGGCAAGAAAATAATCCAATCATGTAGGAAGTCACCGAAAATAAGGAAGATCTTCTTATACGTTTGGGATTTAAATTTAAACTCAATAAATATAGCAGACAATTAAACTTCATATAATAAAAATAAAAAAGCAACAAGTATATGGAGAATATACCAAACTAAACAAAATAAATTAATTCTGATTACTCACGTAGAAGGAGCTTGCAGCAGGCAATAAGCAAGAAAAACAGCAATCATTGCCCATACACCCCTACAGAGAAACAGTTGTGCGGGCATTTAGCATATTTAGTACACAGCAAGATGATAAGCAAAGTGAAATGAGAACTAATTAAACTAAAAATGCATACCTTTTAACAGAAGTAACAAGATCACCCGATGCATCTCTTTCTGGATCAAGTGCTCCACTTGCCCAACTGGCATACACAACAGTGGTATAAAAAAATTAAGTAGGGGGAAGAAATTTGATTTTATTCAAGAACAAATTTCCAAGATAAAAAAAATACACCACTCGTTAACATTAATTTATCCAGCTAGACACTCACATGAGAAAGCAAGCGCCAATAAGTAACAATGTGATGGTGCGAGGCTTGTATGCCCATGCTGTCCATGGATCATGTTCATCATCTAAATTTGACAAATGAGAATTACCATTTTCTTTAATAATATCATTTCTCTTTACTCTTGCATGACCGTTGGACTCCATATTCAGTGTTCCAGAGAAGCAATACTCTCTAACTACAATCAAAATCAAAGAAATAAGATCATTTACAGATGCTATGATGAATAGTACCCCACGCCCCCGTGTTCTACGGACATCAAAAAGACCACTCCTGGAAAGTGGAAAGCACACAATACAACAAATGGTCACAAATAATTCATCCATTTAATTCGTGAAAAATCCAGCAGATGAAAACAATAAAAAAACAGCATCATATATAAAAGCACACCAAACATTTCATCATCCATAATTGAATAACACAGAGCATTAACAAGGTTAGTGTTAAATATCCGTGCGTAATTGCATATTTCAGTGACATAAGATATATATACATATTAAGCAAAGAACAAGAGATAAAAACAGTCTACCTATGCCATTTTATCTCAGTGAAAAATGGCACATGCATAATAATCATAAACTTTAAGAGGATTAAAGAAGACAGCTCCATGAAAACATGCAACCAGAAGTCTTGTCAAAAAACTAAAATCACAAGACATTATGGACCGCAGGTTAATATCAATTATCATTGGAGTATTAAATACATAACCAGCAAGTACAACAAAAGTAACTTATGCATAACAAACCGCCTTAGGGTTCAAAATTAAAGGCCAAACTAAACACACTCACGCAAATCCACTGAATTTACAACAAGCCCCAAATTTGTAGCCCAAAGTAGTATCTGGTACAGAATTCAATGTGCTTTTTTTGTGTCTGAGAAAAATCATTGATTGACAGCCCAACAGCCCATCACAAATTCTACTGTATATAACAGAACTCACCAATATCTTGAACACAGTACTACCCATCAGCATCTTAACACATATGACACCACATGCATACACATCACGAAGAATCAAAGTGAGTAATTAACGGATCCCCATCAAGAGCGAACCCAAAAAACGTTGCAGCAAAAAAAGCATATTATTATAAAAATTATAAATTATCATATAAAATAGAAAGCACTCATTAATTTTAAACGCATTGCGACATAAACCTTAAAAAAAGCATTCAAATTCTCAATCCAAGTAAATTACCAAAGGCGGTTACATCACCACGATGGATCTAAATCTGGCAGAAGAAGTAAAACCCATTACGGCAACGCGTAATTCAACCCGGTATCGATGCATGCAACAGCGAAAGCAATCGAACCCAGAATCCAGTGGAACAAGGGCGAAGTGGGGTGGGCCGAAAAAAAGCAACTTTTGAAAAAAAAAAAAATCGAAGAATTGAAGAAGCGAAAATGGAAAGGGAAGAATAAAGAGAGAAAAGAAGGAAAAACGGTACAGTGAATGTCAGGAGAGGGAGTAGATTCGAAGCACAATCGAGAAAGAATGCATAGCGGAGTGCGCGTGTGAGTGTGTGCGTGTGTGCGTGCGAGTGATGATAGATATTATGCGGATATGATATGATTCGTAACGAAAAAGAGGTTATACATACAGAGAGCGAAAAAGCAGGTTATAATAAAGGCTTTGTTGTGTTGTTGCATAGAGAGAGAATAAGAAAGAGAGAAAGAGAGAGAGTGAGTGAGAGAGAAAGAAAGATACTTACGTAGAGAGAGAAAGTTGAGAGTTGGGCAGACAAAGGACCCCTGGCCGTACGATTGGAGAAACGAGAAGATCGCAGCCGTGGGATCAGAGTAATGAATGATGAATGGAATGAGAGGAAGAAGAAGATAAGTGTGAGAGTTGTTGTTTCTCTTTCTGCTGCTATGCTAATGAATGGAGAAATTATAATATTTATAGAGATGCGTTTGGGGGTGTGGGTGAGAGAAGAAGGGAAGAGGGGCAAAATGGAGATATTCTATTCTTTTCTCTCTATGGGATGCTGTGGTGGGTGAAGGAGTGAGTGAAAGTGTTTGTGTTTTGTGTTTGTGTTTGTGTTTGTGTTTGTGTTTGTGGTGGCTGTGTCTTGTTGGTTTTGAGCAGAGTCTGCAACAGCGGCGAAAAGGTGAGGGGTGATGATGAGAGAAAATTAAAAAGAGAGAGAAAGAAAGAAAAAGAGAGAGAGAGAGAGAGAGAGTACGACGGTCAAAGATAGATTTGAAGATGTTTTAGATACGCACGATGACGATGATCATGAATCATGGACCAAAAGTTTTCATTTTTTTCTCTTTCAACTTTGCCCCTCTCCTTTCTCATTATTTCCCTTTTTCCCATTCTATACCCTCCTTCTCAAATGACCCTCCTACCCTCAACTTTTTTTCTAAAAAAAATAAAATAAATTATCCATTTTTTCATCAAATTGTGATTTTAATAACAGTTGGTAGGAAAAGTAACTAGAAAAGTATAATTTTTTTGAATGAAGTAAATAAAACAAAGGAGATGTCTCTTAATTGTTGTGAAATTCTACTTGGAGGAGTAATTGGAGGGAGAAAAGAATGAGTGGTGTTTGTTGTAGTACAAGAGGCAGAAGGTAATTAACTTAGAGAGAATTGATGCATTTATTGGTTTATTTTATTGGTATTGTGGTGAGGTTTTTTTGGTGACCAACATTATCCGGTGGGTGGTGCTAGAAAATATCATTATCAAGTGTGCTCTCTAGATTCCCTTCTTAATTTTCATGCCATCAATCAACGAGTAGCTATAAAACACAAAAATACAATGTGGGGTAAAGCCCAATTGAATCCTACAAGTGCATACAACAAAAATTAATTACACCCCTTTTCCCACTCTATCAAAAATACACACATCATTCTATTCCAATTCCATAAAATATAACCACCATTCATTCTCACAAAACTATTAAATAGTATATCATTCACACACAAAAAGTTGGGTACCAAGAAGGGCATATAGAAGAATATCCCATGAATGAATGAAAACCCTGTATGTATGATTGAAAAAGAAAACATTTTTCAACTTGAAATAAAGAAGTGTGTACCATGAATGAATGAATGAGTTTAATGGAAATAAAAAGGAAAGAAAAAGTATAGATGTTTATGGGGCTAATGTAAGATAATGTGAGTGAGGATATTTTTATATCTTTCTGGGGTAGAAACAAAGTGAGGTTGTATTAATTATATTGATGTTTTTACAAAAATGTAGGCAGCAATTTATATTTCCAAGTGAGGTATAGATTGGAAAAAAAATTGTTTGTTAGTGGAAAAAGCATGCAACAATTTAGTGACTGGACTGATCTTTAATAAGATACAAAATAATGACATCTATCACAATCGGGCAACTAATCGTACACACCTTAAGCACTTTCTGTCATCTTGCATAAATGTTTCTAATTTCTGCACTTTTTTTCATTTTACATTTTCCTTTTCCCTCTTTCCCTTTCATTCAACTGCTTGTGAGGTTCATGTCAATCGCTTTTTGGTTTTTCAACTTCTCACTGTGATTTATATTATCTCCATCACTGTTACTGCTAAATCAAAATTCATTGCCAAGACAACCAAATATGACCTATAAAAGTAACAGGGTATTATTAGGGGGGGACTGGGAAACCTCTATTTTCAAACACATCTTAATATGCATACAACAATAATAGTAATGCTTTTTCTGTACAATTTCTGCAGAAACTTTTTTAAATGTAGTTTATGTTTTGTTTGGATTATGAAGTTGAAAATGTGAAACGATTAACATAATTATTGTTTGTTAACTAGGCCAATGATTAAAGTGTCTTTGTGAAGGAGGGTTTTCTGGGACAAGTGATTTGGTTGAAAGTTGAGGATATAAATTGACCATTGATGGTTGTTTAGGCAAAGTAATGGTGGAAAGTAGGAGAAGAAGTATGAAGAAGTATCAACGCCACGTTTGGACATCATTTTATCTTATCTTTCTTCAATAAAAGTGGCTGTCTACATCATTTTCCTTTTTCTTTATGATCATGGCTATCTCAACTCTTAACTGGAAATCTTTTTCTTTTATCATCAATTCTTAACTGGAAATTACACATTATTATGCTTTTCCAACAACATTTGGACCATTGCACCACAATCATCTTCTACTTAATAACCAAACTCAAAAATAATTTCTATAATGTATAGAATTTGATTCCATGCCCACTTTTACTTTTTTTGTTTACCACCTCTTTTCTATCTCATCCTGGTGTTAAAAGAATTAAGGAAAGAAGTACAATATGAACAATCAAATATTTTCTCTTTCCCTCTATTTTGTTTTGATCCTTCTTTATTTATTATAAAAATAAAATATTTCCATTCTCCTATCTATATTTGTTTTTATATTCTACTTAATGAATCTGATGAATTTGGTATGTATCTGTCAAATTTATGCATATATATACACAGAAAAGAAAAAGAGGAATCAAATTATTCCCACGTAAGTGTGTATTGTTTTTAAAAACAGTTTTTTTATTTACCATCAACATCGTATTTGGATTATTTTAACTCTTCATTTAAATTATCAGATGAACGTAATTTCAAACGGTAAAAAAATAATAATTGAAAAAATATTTTTATAACTTCAATCAAAACTAAATTAATTATATATTTTTCTAAAAAAAAATCAAATCAATCTATTGGAAAAAATATATATTACAAAAAAAACAAATAATAAATCAATTCAAATGAATTAATAAATTAATCTAGGTTAAAAAAATCAGTTAATTGATTATAATAAAATATTTTAATTACTATTTATTATGCAAAACAATCGAAATATTAATTAATTTTAGGTCTCAACACTAAATGCAACTTAATCATATATTACTCACATCTTAACTTATTTTAAATCTTAACTTATTTTAAATATTAACATTAAAGTTTCAATTTGATGATATTTTTTATTTTAAATATTATACTTTATTTTTAAAAAAAATCCTTTTAAATTTACAAAACATATATTTCTAAACCTATTTTCCGTTAAAAGAATTTTTCTTCATTTAAACAATAATAGATCCATAATCACTCTTATTTTATTGGTATTTTATTTGAGTGATATTTTTCATTTGAGCAAAACACTTCTGGAATCAATTTTCTCACTTCCACCTAGTATTCCTTACTTAAACTCTATTTTTAAGTAATTATCTTCCAAAAGTATATTTCAAATCTCTAATAAATATGAGGAGCATTTTTTTTTTTCTCCAAAACCCAACTTAAAGAAAAACTTTAAATAAAATGAAGTTACTCATCTATTCAATAAGTTGATCAGATAAAATATTTTCTTATGTGAATTTATAAATAATGTAAATTTATGTGAAATGGTTATAAACATAGATTATGGATTTTTGTGGGCTTTGCGACATTGTCCCAAGAGACTCTGCCACCTCTGTGTTGTTGTCACAACCTCTCGACAACTTACGTTTATCATAAGGATTTCGTTTCTTTCTCCACAACTTACGTGGCTTTTAAGACAATTGAGATTAAACACTCATCTTTTTTTAGTTTATGTTTTTAACCATAATTTCAATCTAATTTAACTTCTTCTTTTTTTCTATTTTTTTATTATAAATATTTTCAATATTTTATAATTATTATAAATATTTAAGTTTTATAAGATATCTTTTTAAAATAAATAACTAATTTTTAAATCACTTAATCAAATTATCCAACGTAATTAAATTAATTAAATTAAATCTAAAATTATATTAAACCTAGTCCAACTCAAACGCTTATATCCCTATAATAAATAACTTTTGTTACAATTGATTTATCTTGTACACTATAAAAAAACTAGAAAGACTAAAAATTAAATACAAGTATCGATGCATATATAATAATGTAAACTAAAAACACTTACAAGTTACAATACATACATCAACTTCCTCTATGCTATTATTAATACTTCTTCTTTTTTATTATTATTATTATCTTCCCATCATTATTATTATCATTTCTATCATAATTATACTTTTTATCATTACTAATTAAACCCTAAATCCTTATTAATGTTATTACTATCACTTCCCACCATCATCTTTACCAATATCAAGTTTAAATTGTCAATATCATTTTCATCATTACTGTCATACATACATATATATATATATATATATATATATATATCAATAAAAAAGGTAAAGGAAATCTAAAAAAAATAGAAAATGGTAACAACTTTAACAGAAAAAAGTCCTAGAAAATACCATGATCCGAATACAGGGCATATACAGAGTTGAAAAGGCTGCACATTGAAGGTTTCTTTCTTTTCTTCAAGGAGCCGCCATCCACTTTTTCTAGAACAGACGACAATAATTATTTATCCAAAAAACCAGGAGAACAGAATACATAGGATAATTAATTTTCTTTGTAAAACTGTCCCACTTAAAACACGTTATAAAATTTAATAAAATTTAATTTCTCCGAATCAGCGTCCTTATGAGAACAGAATAAAAATGGTTTTCTGTTTCTCAACGAGAGGAAGGCCAACTGGGATGGTATGATAATTTGAATTTGAAATACATAAATGCTGGGTAATTAAGGTACAGAGTTACATCATAACAGTGATGAACTGCAACTTATTTAGATTAGAAAGATGATTTGAGTATGATTAGACAGAATAGCAATATTGGAAGAATATTCTAGATACATCACAAGCTATTGACTTGGATGGAATGAATGAAATGGGGGTGATGGAGTTTTTGTTTGGGTCGCTCCCACGCTTCTAATGGGTTTGTTCACGTGCATGACTGAGCTAATTAACGCATAGGGCTGCCTGAGGCATGTGACACAGACATGCTTTTGGTGTCTGTGTGTGTCCGATTTTGCAGTTCTTCATAATACATATGTACGATGTGTGGGCTCTTAATTACTCATTTCAACACCCTCGCACATGATCGTGACACTCACACACCTAATGGCTAATGCTATTTATTAATCAGTGCACCAACCGTGTCACATTATTTGTCACCCTCTCCTTTTGATTACGCTCCAATTCCAAACACAGTTTTTCGCTGTTTAACTCAAATAATTAATAGATAGATAGGAATAGGATAGGAATGAATAGAGAGAAGAATGAGTGGGAAGAGGAGAATATTGACTCAGCTGTCAGATACGACCCTTTGAGGGAAAGATGTTGATGTCATTTCAAATGGGTGTGTGTGTCCTTTGCATGCCACCAAGTCATTAACCAGAGAGACCTACTACTACTACTACTACCCCTTTTGGTTTCCTTTCGTGCCATGTGTGTGACTATGTGACCACTCAGAGTTCGAGGCCAGGTTTTTGTGAGTGTGTGTGTGTGTGAGTGAGTGAGTACTGAAATAAATATGCGGGTATGATGATGATGATGATGATGCAACCCTAGTAGTACAACTGTTCCTAACATTCATGTGAATGTGACTTATACAGCATCTCAAGGATGGATTTATGTTATGGCTAGGTGAACGTAAAAGGATAATACGAAAGCTGGGAATTGGGATTCACAATGTCTTGTTTGGTCACTTTCCAAAGCCTTGTGTTGTGTTTGTTTCTCAACGATTTGTGGTTTGGTTTTTTGTTAACAGTGCCGCACTAATTGAGGCTGTTAAGGATGCCAAGTAACAAGACCTGTTCTTTCGTTTGTTTTCTCTCAATTATTTTTGTTCCTTTCCCTCTTAAGTTATATTGACTTCTTACACTCGCTTAATCATCAATAACTTAAGAACCTTAATTATAATGTAATATATTTATCCAAATTTGAATCATACAAAATAAACATAAAATGAATAGTGACTTAAATTATAGTAAATTTAAAGAAAAAAGGTTAAAGAGATGTTTGTTTACCATGGTGGCTCCCATTGTGTTGGATTTAGCTGTAGCTACTGTTCGATCTCTTGTTGTGACGCTTTGATTTGATTAATGTGACATAATCAATGGCGTGGTGACAATTCCCGCATTAAATGCCGTATACAATACCTTTTTCAATCTTCCATCCTGTCATCTTCATTACATTTGATGATCCTTATTATGTTCCAAAAGTTCCAAGACTTTATTACAATAATAAAATATATATTCGCCACAACAAAATTATAATATCAAGAAAAAGGATAAAAAAATTATTTTTTCTTTATAATTTTTATATATTTTATATATTTTTATCGTTAAATCTTAACTGCATGTTTTTTTTTTTTTACATAAAAAGCTTTATAAATAAATATGTTATTAAATTAAAATATATAGTTTTGTTTGTGAACTTAAGTTAAAATATATAGTTCAGTGTATTTTTTTTTTTTAAAAAATGTGTTTTTTCATTCATGACTTTTAAGTTTTGTTCGTGTACAAATCAATTGAAATAATTTTTAATGTGACGAGCAATGAAGTGATAATAAATAAGTTCTTACTCAACAAATATAATATCTTTGGTGCACTCTCTTCTATCCTTAAAGTCCTTTATTACGTACTTGCCTTAAATTATTGACCATGGATAGCGTCTGGGATTTTTCCACTGTTGTTGGGAACTTGATTCTTCAAAATTAAAAGTTGGAACACGAAAAGCAATTTTAAAGTATCTCAATCCATCACTTTCTTTGAGTTTAGAATAATTAGGCTGAAGTGTAAATTTGATCTTTTTATTTTAATTGAATTAATATTATTTTTCAATCAAATTTATTAAATTATTAAATATATATATTAATTAAAAAAGACATTTAATTTTTTTTCTCTTCCTAAGAATATTTAGGAAGAAAACATACATCTTATTTAATAAACTCATACTCGTGATGTTATAATTTTAAAAAAGTTTTATGAGAAAGTATCAAAAGCGTATAACTAATCCTAATATTAAAAATTCATTCTCATTTATCAAGAAAAATCATTGAGGTGAAAGTTGAAGTTGAAGCAATGTTTGAAGAATATAAGATCTCTGGAGAACATGATAGTGGTATTTACTCAAGCAAAGCATGTTACTTTAATTTGATTTAAACATAACCTGATATATTCAGATATTAACATACCATGATATCTAAAAAAGTTTTTTTTTTATTTTTTAAATAAGGTAATTGAATTAATTAAGATATGATGAATTAAATATATTGCAGTGTGGTAAGAAATTGCATGTTGGGTTGGGTAGGAAAGAAGAAAGAAACGGGAGGCAGATAGGGTTTGATATTTCTTGCTTTCTCTGCGTTTGTGTTTGCATGATATCATGTGCCAATGGTTTTGCATAGTTGAGGGAACATCATCACCAAAGAAGCAACACAAATCAATATCACTGTCTTTTAACGTGCACTGCAAATATTAAGGAAAGAAAAAGACAGATACATAAATACGTCACACTTTCTAGTCCCAACATCAGAACACCGTTTGCTTCACGTAATTACCACTCAACTTCTCAATCTATCAGCTATCTTCCTCACACCAGTTCCCACTTTCCTATTTTCTATTCAGAAACCAAAACATTATATGATGCAATGCTGAACCCCATTTTTTGTTATGTAAAGTGTTTTTTGTATTATTATCTAATGAGCATGATCGAATGGTCTTGTTGCTAATAAGTGTTATAAAGCATGATTAGTGGGGGAAAGCATTAATGGAGCTAGCATTAGCAGCATACACATAGTATGTCCCATATAAAGCATTTGACTTTCGGTGCAATGTTTGGTCCTCATATCTCATTCCTCTGTTTGACGTGATCTTTCTCGACTCAAACAACTGGATTATCGCTTACCCTTCCACACTTCCATAATTATTAATTAACCACCATCCACGCTTCACTCTTTAGGTCCCATACATCAATTTCAATTAATTAACCATCTTACACAAATGCTTACAAAATATGTGCTATGAATATAAGAGAAATAACTTGTATATATATATATATATATATATATATATATATATATATATATATATATAATTTATAAAAAATACTACGATGTCTAACTCATCTTCAAAATTAATTTAAGAAATAAGGATTACACTTCACTTATATATATTATAATTCGGTCTCATTTTTAATTAATATGAGATTTTTCCAACATGTTCCCCTCATGTCAAGGAGGTTTTCTTATATATTATAATTCGATCTCATTTTTAGTCAATCTGAAATTTTTTAGCTTCATTTTAGTCTATGTGAAATTTTTTCTATACCCTCACTTCACGTCTCACATCGAAGGGACTTTCTCAGAGAATATGACCCATTAACATGTAACCCCCAATTAACAGATGACCCAATCTAAGTTTAACAACTTCTAATACCAAGTGATTTAATTTAGGTCCAACGACTTTACTAACAATCAAGATTCTAATAGATGTAATAATTATGATATTTAACTAAACTTCAAAATCGATTAAAAAAATGAGATTTATACTTTTAATTATATATTATAATTCAATTTTATTAATACTTTATTTTTAATTAATGTAAATTTGTTTTAAGTATTCATAAATTGAAAAAACTTTATTTGGGCACCTTTTGTGTATGCTCTTTATTCAAAACTTTTTCATTAAAGAACGTGATATATGACTTATCTAGCTACTTAATCGTCATCGTTATCCTTCCTTCTTTTCCTTTTTCTCTTCCTTGTTATGCGATATAAAGTGAGCAGCAATCATAGAACTATCAATTACCATTTGACCATGTGAACAACACTTCACATCTAATTCAAGGAACCAACTAAATTCAGAAGATCTATTTAAATATTGGGCAAGATATGTAATTTTAGTGTGTTCCTCGTTCTAATCATGCAAACCAGAGACATCGTAATTTTATACGTGTTTATAGTAAAAGATAAAGGAAACAATTTGAACCAGATAATAATACATTGTGTGACTTTTTTAAGTGGTGGTTATGTGTTTTTGTGATTATCTAATCGTTTATACGTGTGATTTGAATATATACCTAGTGTGAGGAAGAAGAAAGACAAATTCTCAGGAATTTATGAAATTAGAAGACACTATGAAGGTGAGGTGAACTTAGGTCAAAAATTTGAAAGGTGGGAAGAATAATCTCCACGAGATTTTGTCGATGATGCAATTAGATCTCTAAGAATCGAGGGAAATGGAAAACATGTTTGCCATCTACATATAAAATATTAATTTAACAGGATGTGATTAACCTTTTGACAATACATTAATCTTATCCTTTAGTTGAAAGGTAAATTAGTTGATGCCCAAAAGCTCGATGCAAAAAAGACATAGGTTTTGTTTTTATAATAATCAAGTCATAATAATCATACTCATCACATTTTGACTTATATGGATCCATCTCAAGAAAACTTTGGTTAGAATCGAGAGGAATGATACTTAGATAAAGAAAGTACCAATGTATCATATGGTGTCACATCAAGAAAAAAAATATATAAAAATCTTATGAAAATGTTCATAATTTATTCTAAAAAATGTAAGAAAGTGAGAAAATAATAGTATTTCAAAGAAAATGGAAACATCTTGGTCTCTATATTCAAACTTAGTTATAACTTAAATTACCACTTATAGTATGAAAGGTGTCATTTGATGTGAAGATATAGACCCTAAAGTTATAAATGTAGGGAAATAATGGCTAAGTTGGTAAAGTCTATGCATCCTAACGAAAAGCAAAGGCAAGAGTTTTTCTCTTTTACCAGAATGCATGGGTTAGGTTTGTCATCTTCCATGCTTTGAGCAACGAATAAGACTAAAGAAGTTATATACTAATTATTGAATCTAGTGAAGCATCTAAATCACAATATTTTAAGGATAAATGTTTCTTCACATTGTTTTGATTCGTATAAAGTTTGACTCCTGCAGTTAAAGTTCAAATCAAGTTCATAATATTATTAAAAATTCAGATTGGCATGCACAGCAAAACTTTTCTCTTTTAGAAAAATAATTGCTTATTTTATAAAAACAAGGACATTGAAAAAAACAACTTTTTTTCAAACGAACACTAAATTTAAATTTTAACAACTGTTCTTCAAGATGTCCGCGATTTAAAAAACTAAAAACAAAGATAGATTGCATGTGGATGCAAACTTGATTAAAAAAAAAGCTTTATAAATAATGATCCATTGTAAACATGTGTATCCATTGTAAACATATTGAACCAAAGTAAAAATCTCTCTATAAACATTATACAAGATACTCTATTAATTAGTCAATAATTGTGATTAAATTAATTATATTTATAATCATTATATTTAATATAGTTTTAAAAATTATTCAAAAAAAATCCTACCACACACTATTACACATAGTGGTTTCCATCTTCCAGCAAACACATAAACTTAAATAATGAGTTTAGTTTGGAGAAAAGAAATTAATGGCATTTTGCCAGCTAAATGTATATAACACTGATACTTGATGAGTTTACAAAGACAGCAAAAATGTGCGAATTAGATTGCCAAAAGCAACATTTTAAACATTATCATTTAAATGTAGTAAGACAGAGACCTGCATAATTGATTATTAGTTTATATTATTCATCACAGCAAACTGAAAGCAATATTATTATTAAACACAAATTCCTCCTCTATACTAGCATCTTTGAAAAAGTGAGATACCCAGTTGTATTTTTCCATCAAAGAACAAGAACAAGAACAGTGGAGCCAAAAAGAAAATCTCTAACCTTGAAAGCAAATTATTTATAGCCAAAATGGTATTAGTTTTTGGAAGGGAACAACAGACAGAAACAAATATACAGCTGCTATAAGTATAGAAATGAATGGTATGTTAGAATAATGTAGCTGGGGGAATATCATTCCTAGTTGTTCAACATAAATAACTAATCAACCATCACCATAAAGGGCTCCACATGTCAATTTCATGCATCTAATTAATCATATCTTCATATAATCTCTTTCAATTTGACGGTGCCAACGATCTGGACAATAAACTCCTTCAACACCCCTGTATGGGAGATTACAAACATTATTTCTGACTTGTGCTATTCACATATCATATTGTCCTACTTTACTCTCTTAAAGTGAATTCTGTTCTTCACTGTTCCAACCCTAATCTCATATCTTCATCTACCTTTTACTCTTATCCAAACAATCTCTTTGTTTTCACCCTTTTTCATCCCTTATTTTCAGAACTTTTCAAGATCAATCTAACTCATTTTAAACTAGAAATTTGATAAAAATAAAAGTAACTGTAGAGTTAATTAGAAAATTTGTATCTGTCGTTTGATATTTGTTTCTTAAGAGAACACAGATAATCCCAGTTGCAAACTTCCACATATTTGATACTATTCATATTTGAGAAGAAGAGAGTGTATGTATATAGTGAATTTGTTTTTGTTGTGTGTATTGAAGTGTAGTTATTATGATTTTGATTAAGCAGTTTTATTTTGAATGTTTGTCTTCTGCGATCCAAATGATAACAATAACAGTAATAATAATAAATGAGTTGAAAACAACATTGTGATTCACTAACATTAGCAGTAGATGGTCCAAAGAAGGAACACTTGGGACAGGTCGAAGACAAGAAGTCACTCACAACCTCAAACACTAGTGCTCCACTTTTTCAGTTCCTCATCAGCATCACGATTTTTGCAAACTTGTGTGAATGTGTCCAAAGTGTTCCCTCTCCACAACCATCCTGGCCCTCCTTCTTCACTAACTTTTCACTCATTTTCTCAACTCCTTCATCTTAACACCACAACACAACACTTCCTACTCTTTTAATCCACCTTCAGACAATAACAGAACAACAAACCACTCACTTCAATCTACACTACTTTCTATCTCAAATCCACAATCACACAATTTTTTTCCTTCAAAAAATTATATCTATACTTTTTAAAGCGAAGCAAGTGTTTATTCAAATTTCTTTGTATAATATAATGTGGTTCATATGTTTTTCTTCATGGAGAATTAGGGACACTAAAAGGGAGCAAAGAGACCCCTACCCAGCCTGTCTCAGACTCAACTGGGTCAGATTCCTCTATTTTTCCAAATTATTTACCTAATCCTATAACCATGCCCCGACAACTAAATCAATGTCTCATTTCAATATTGGTCTGATTATTTTCAAAAAATTAATAAAAAAAGTTAGAAAAAAATATTATTTGCACTGATCCGACATCTCTAATCACAGTTAAGGTATAGAAATGTTGTTTGTTTGCTTCCATAAGGTGGCAGCTATATGTTGTTCTTCTTTAAAAAAAGTTTTAAGGGTTCTGGTTTTGTTTCTTCAAGAGTGAGAAAGATAGAGGTAATAGACATGAAAATGGATTTGATCTGGGAAACTATTTAAAAAGATGGTAACATTATTTTAATGAAATTTAGAAATGTGATGAAGTGGGTAGCCTAGGGAAAGAAATCCAGTGCTATAAAATATAGGGTCAATGAACCTTGACGTTTCACTATATATATAATTGTCACAGTCACAGTCACAGTCACATGCAACAAGTCCCTACTGTGGTTATCTCTGTCTTCTATATTCAGTTTCTTCTGAAATTTGTTCATTTTTTAACCCAACAACAAGCCCATTTTCAAGTCTGTCACATTTTGCTGACGCTAACCACGTACTGTTTCATATTAACTTTCTTGTTCTTTTCTCAAATATCTTTCACAATATCTTCTTTCTCTTTTCTTCTTTTTTTTCTCTTTTCTCAACACTAAAAAAATATGTGTTAAGGTTTCAGTACAATGATCTTATACTTTTGTTTATTGGATAGATTGGTTTAAATAGAAGTTCTGTTTATAGATAAATTATGATTATTTTTCTTATAGTTCTTTCTTTGTCATTTTTAATTTACCTTTAGACATTTGTGTTACTGGTTTATTGTTCTTACTAATAATTTTATAAAAGTTTTTTTTTTTTCATTTCACATATACTCCACTTAAGTTAATGTTTTTACCATCTTCCTATTTTAATTAATATATTAATTTATAATTCTATTTTTTAAAATGCACACCCATCTAATATAACATTTATATATTTGTTAACAATTTTTTAAACTTTACATTTGTTATGTTACATCTATATTTTTTTTTTAATTAGAAGAAATTTATTGTTCAAAAGTCAACATAGGTGCAGAAAAATTAGAAGAAATGTATTCACCCCCACATAAAAAAAAAAATTACATTTTTTTTTCTCTCTCTCTAATTACGTGTAACTGAAAAATAAGAGTTTATTCTTTTTTTTTTCTTGGTCGAGGAGCTTAAATAAAATGGATATTAATTAGGCCCAATCACTGGGATTTGAATACAAGGCCCGTATATGAAATCTGCAATCTTGTTAAATTAAAACACTGGATTTGAAAATGAGGCCCGTTTACATTAAGGGTGTGTTTTATAAAGAGAAACATTATAACTTTCTTATTTATTATTAATATTTTAGAGTTATAAGAATAGTTTAGACTAAATTATAATTTTGACTTTTGTATTTTAAAAAATTTGTCATTTTTATCTTTAATTATTTTTCCCACAATTTTAGTCATTTAATTCTTAATTTTATGTAATTTTTAGTTATTGAATTTTTTTTTATGTATTTTGTTATCTTAAATTTTATCTCTTTATATATTGTTTAGTTTTTAGTTTAACTATCTATAATTTTATTAATTTTAAATAATGAGAAAATATTTTTATTATTTTTTATATTTTATTATTCTTAAAATAATTTTAATAGAATATTATATATATTCCACTTCTACTTCTTTACTTATTTTATAATTTTTTTAAAACTTTGAAACATTTCTCTTTTAAAAATATTTTTATGCGACTATAATTTTTTTAATTTTTTTTCAACATAAATTCATATATTCTTTATATTTTATTATTTTTAAATAATTTAAAATTGATACTACCTATTAATTTTTAAATATATATATATATATATATATATTAATTTTTTATGATAATTTTAAATTTATTCATTACTATTTTTTATTTTTTTTATTTCGTCATATATTTAGTTTATCAAAAATTTTACATTTTTTACAAACACTAATATTTTCTAATCAATAGTTATAATTTTAATTTTTTAGTTTTACATAATTATTTAATATATATTTTATAATTTTAATGTTTTATTGATTTTTAATCCTTCTTAAACATATATTATCAACTCATAGGATCATTTTTTAAAAGAATAATTTATTATTTTTATAATAAATTTAGTTTAATTCATTCTTGAGATTTTTTTTTAAATTTAAACTAATATTTTTTAATATTTTAAAGGTTGCCAAAATTATATTTTTATAGAAAATATTATATACTATTCACTTGTATTTCATAATATTTTTTTCAACTTTGAAAACTTTTACTTTCAAATATTTTTTAATGAATAATTATTTGGGTTTTTTTCTCCAACAAACACTTATACATTCTTTATTTTTTATCATTTTTCAAATATTTTTAAAATGAGTCTGCGATTCATTCATATTTTATTTGCTTTAAATATATATTTTCTATTTTAATTTTATTATTTATTATAATTTTAAATTTATTTATAAATATTTCTTTTTTATAATTGTAAAAACATATTTATATTTTTTAAATAATATTATTTAAAAAAATTATACAATTGAACTTATATATTTTTATTTATTCAAATAAACTCATTTATTAATCATCTCATTCTTTTTAACCAAATTTTAACTATTTATATTATATAATAATGTATAAATATTATTTTATTAATAAAAGGAGTTTATTTTTTACTTCAATTTTTAACTTGTTAAATGTAATGAATATAATTTATAATAATAAATTAAAGTTAGAAATATGATATATTGTATTATTTTACATTTAGAAAATATTTCAGTCAGAAAAAAAAAAAAAAAGAGTTACATTGACTTAAATCATTTCACGGATTAAGATAGAAAAATCAAAATTATTGGATCCAAATAACTAAACTGTTCCAAAAAATATCCTATTTTTCTTCTTAAGTTAATTTTTTTATTCTAAATTAATATTATTTGAATTAATTTATTATAGTAATGATTATTTAATTAATATGATTTGATTATATTATGAAAATTATGAATATGATAAATATATTTGTTGTATTGATAAAATTTGACTAAATTAACATACTGAAGATGATTAGTGTTATATGAATGGAAAAATTACTTAGATTATTATTAAAATAATATTTAACTACGATGATTTAAAAAGCACCTAAAGAATAGATAAGTTATAGAAATTTAGAGATTTCTATCATTATCTCTGATTTTGTTGAGTGAATGAGAGTATATTTCATGAAATGTTTATAAAACCTGAGAAAAATAAAGAAAGGTAACACAAGTCTCATACTTAATTTCCTGCTAAATCCCTAACTATGTGATATTTTTTGTCAAAGTAACTTGTGTATACATTATATTTGTGAAGTGTATTGTTGACTATTTACACTAACGTAAAATCAACATCAACATAGTAGTGAAATTGGAATTTGTAAAAAAGGGTGAGAGTAAAATGATGATGAAAATTAATATTTAGAATTAAAATGATATTGATGAGAGTAAAATTATTTTTGTATGTAATTATTATTTATTATAGTAAAAAAGTATTTATATATTAATTAAATTATGAATAAGAAAAAATTCATCTTTATATTTAATATTTATAAAATAAAAATATAATAAGTTATTCTCATATTTTAGACTAATAACATGTAATATAATTATTCAAATAGTACAAGTAAAAACTTATAAATATTGTATAACTTTCTATTTAAATAATTGTAATTTTATTATATTTGTAAATTACACATATACCTTATGATAAACCTTCTTGTTTTAAAAATGATAAAATAATCATCCATATAATTAAATTATGAGATATGTTTTCTAATTTCTCATGGTGAAATGAAATTTTTTGAAATCTTTTATGAAAAAATCATTTATTCTAAAATTTAATTTCATATAAATAATTGTATATATAATAGAAATTTTGATATAATTTTTTATTATTTTGAAGGAATAATTGTAAATATTTTAATATTTATTTATTTTAAAAAATAACAACTTATATATTTTACCTATATATATATATATTTATATTAAAGATGTTGGTCCACAAACCTGATAATTAAGAAAGGGTCAATGCATGAGTTAGGTACTACCGTACCGAATTTTGGTATGTACGAGTTACAACGAGTCAACTCACCTCTAACTTAGATTAAGTTCTAATCCCAGAATGCACGCGCCGTTGGGAGCGTGGAAGATAGATCTCACCATCATAATCTGCTTTTCAGTGAGTCATTCTTCTCGCGCACACATAACAGAACAGAGGTAAACCTGAAGAAAACGAGTGGGGAACAACGAAAGAAAGAAGCACTCACCGAAAAGACGCCGCAGAAGTTTGCATGCTCTCCCTTACGCAACCTTCGTGCATTCCCAAAACCCTAAAACCCTCCATTCTCGTTCCGTTTCCGGCCATGAAGGACCGCCGCACTCTGTCCTCCTATAGCTCCGTTTACATTCCACCGCACCACCGTTCACGCTCCGTCGCCAATTTCAGCAACTCACCCTCTCCGGTTCGCGCCAAACCCCACAAAAACCCTACACCCGCCGTTACTACTCTGGAACCAGTTCCCGACAAGGCACGTTCGCGCTTCGTTTCTGCTTATGACGACACCGTTTCCGAGGAAGGCTCCGATCGTGAATTCGAACCTCCCTCATTACCGGTGAGTTATTTTGGTTTTTTTAGCGTCTTGCTTTTTCTCTTGTTATTCGAAGTATAAGTGTACATGTTTGTGGAAGTGGTATTTGAGTATAATTTGTGTTCTTATGGTTTGCATGCGTGCTTCAAAATTTGCTTATCAGAATGCTTCCCTTAATGATAACACTGATGAGTGGAAGCGGAAATTTACCATGCTCTTAAATGACAAGAGTAAGCAAGAGTTGATCTCGAGGGAGAAAAGGGATAGGCGTGATTTTGATCGAATAGCTGTTCTGGCAAGCAGAATGGGGTTGTATAGGTGATTCTTCTATATTCACTACCTTAATGTTATTGTTCTGAGTGAGGAGTAGGTCTTTATTGTGGAAAATTTCAATTGCATTTGGTTTTGGCAGCCATGTGTATGCTAAGGTTGTTGTCTTCAGTAAGGTCCCACTTCCAAATTACAGATATGATTTGGACGATCGGAAGCCTCAGAGGGAGGTATGTATCCTGTTCAATCATTTTCTCTTTACTTTTCTCTTTGGCCTACGCTGAGTTCAAATGATTTTCCTTTTTATTTGTTTGACTTTAGACTGTATTTGAATCCTGTTATCAATGGAAAATTTACTTTTCAATAGAGGCACCTTAGTGAAGCTTTCAGGAATTGACAGGTGAACTTGTCTATCACCACATTTACCCGTGTTAATGCATATTTTGAGGAATATCTTAGCCAAAAATCCAGGATGAACAAAAGCTGTTCAGATTTGTCATCTGCAAGATCAAGCAGTAATGGTATGGATGAGGGGCTTTTTGAGCAACCTGAGCCACTAGCATCGAGTAAGGTTGTTATGGAGAAAATTGTTCAGCAGAGGAGCTTACAAATGCGTGATCAGCAGCAAGTTTGGCAGGTTACATTCTCTCAAATAGAAAATCGTGGCATGTTTTCCTGTTCTCTGATAAAATTTATGTGCATTTTGTAGTTTATTCTGAATTGAATGAATATTGAACCCAAGAAACTGTTTACAGAGATCTCTATTTATAATAGAGTTCATTTACAAGTCACTCGTGATTGCCTAACCAAAGTAGTTACACTAACTGTCACCAACAGTGAAGAGCCTAACTACAGATAATAACAAACTCTAACCTACAAACTTATCACAAACAAACTACAGCTAACTAATTGATTACAAAGTGGGAGTTACACTCAGCACTCACACTCCCACTCCCACAAACTCAGGTAGGCTAAGAAACTGTCTGGAGCTCAATCACATTGAGTTTGGCCTGAAGTAAAGAAAACCTAGTTGAAGATAAAGGTTTTTAGAAAGAAGATCTGCCCAATGATCTTTACCAGGAATATGTTGAATCACTAACAGCTTATTAACAACTTTCTCTCAAACAAAGAAAATATCAAGCTCCATGTGCTCTGTTCTTGTATGAAGGACATGATTATGAGCTAAACTAACAGGTAGTAAAAGACCTAGTAGGTAGAAACTACGATGTTAATGCTATGATGATGTTTAAAAGCTGGCAGGAAAGGTAGGTTTGGGAGAGCGGTGAAAATTAAATTATTGTAATAATAGATGATTGTTATAATTGATTATGATCAGTTCAGTTTTGTTTAGGTAAGGTTGCTAATGTTTTCCTTAGATAATTAATTTTGTTGGATTATACAAAAGACCAACCTTTAGGTAAGAAACAAATTTTGTATGTAGCTGAAAGGAAAAAAAACTGTCAGAAAATAATTATAAACTATAAATTTTTAGATTGATAAAAAAAAAGTTTAGTTTTTCAATTTCTACTGGTTACATGTGAAAGATGATAGGCGGAACAAGTTTTTGTCAGTTTTCATCTTTGGACCATGATTACTCCATTTTTGCTTGGTGTACACATCTGGTACATACCTGTGCAGGACTACAGGTATGTGATAGAACTGTGAATCTAGGAAGGCCTCAAAAGTATACTCTCAAAGGCCTACATCTAAGGCCCAATTTCAATCATCTATACCTTTACCTCGAAGTACCATATACCCATATTTGTGCAACATAGGTCTTCATTAGTTAGTTTGGGATGATGTCTTCCCTCCATTGACTAATGATCATAGATCAATACCAATTGTTAGTACATATCCATGCCTAACTTTTATTGTAATGAGTTGAAAAGAAAAAAAATCGACTGGTTCTTGGTGATCATTGCAATCTGTCTGCATTATCTCTATAAGTGCTTACAGATGCTGGTTATCAGTTATGTGTCTTGATTGGTTTCCCTGAATATGTTTTCAGTATTTTGAAATATATCCAATGAGATTTAGAAACCAGCGAGACAAAACAAAGTTGGCTTGAATGTTCTTTACATCTTGCCTTCTCATTTCAGGAATCTCTTGAGGGAAGTAGAATGCTAGAATTTCGCAGAAGTCTCCCAGCTTATAAAAAGAAAGAAGCAATATTATCAGTCATATCAAGGAATCAGGTGTGTTTAATAGTTGTATAATTAGCAATATTGTTATGGATTAAACCTATTGACTTATTAGTTGTATTACAGATTGTGTTGTATATCCTTAAATTTAGTTTTATAACAGTTGTATGTTGATGTCGGACTTGTCTTTAAACAATGTTGCAAGTCAAATTCCTGTTAGCCAGTTTGACTGACTGATGCACTGAGGATTGTGAGTTGATTCAGAAAATTAATCCAGTGATGTTATGTGAACTGAAATTTTTATTATGAAATTCAGAACCGCTGTAAATAATTCGTTGAATTTGCTATTGTAAACATTTTTAAACCAAGAATATCAGGTGAAAGTCTAAAAGGTCATGGGGGTGGTTTGGTTGAATTTCACTGATCATCCCTTAAAAAGGGGTTGTCATGTTGGGGTTGGCACTTCATATTGGTATGAAAATATATGACGATAAAAAAAATAATGTATAGGATTTATTATTTTATACAGAAGATAGAGAATTGATATTCGATGATTATCAAGTTAATGTTTATCAGAGAACTATATATTAGACTATTTGTATCATGTGGTTGGTTAGTTTAGCAGAGTTATTTATGAATGAGAAGTATTTTGGTTTGAGGTGGCTAGAATGCCATGCCCAAATCAATAATCAGAAAAAGCTTGGTAATAGTCCTCTTAAAACTTGATATCTACAATTTGATTGTCTGTTATTAAATGGCATATTTTTTAGGTAGTTATCGTTTCAGGCGAAACAGGTTGTGGCAAGACAACACAAATTCCACAATTTATTTTAGAATCTGAGATAGAATCAGTACGGGGAGCTGCTTGTAATATCATATGCACACAGCCGAGACGCATTTCAGCCATGTCAGTTTCTGAAAGAGTGGCCTGTGAAAGGGGGGAGAAATTGGGCGAATCTGTGAGTTTATTTGCAAAAGACAATTATTCTCAATACAGTATTCCAAACCATTACTGTTCTGTTTTCATAGAATTTCAGTATTTCTCCCTATTTATTGGTTGTTCTCACACTTGCTCTCTCTCCCTCCCCTTGAAAGGTTGGATATAAAGTTCGACTTGAGGGTATGAAAGGGAGAGATACCCATCTTCTCTTTTGCACCACAGGCATTTTATTGAGAAGATTACTAGCTGATAGAAAGTTAAAAGGTGTAACTCATGTTATTGTGGATGAAATTCATGAGCGTGGGATGAATGAAGGTAGAAATCTGAACTTCATTGAATATTTTTTCTTTTAGAACATTTCTACGTATTCATATACTTTCATTTTTTGTGTGACAGATTTTCTGCTTATTATCCTTAAAGAACTCCTTCCCAGACGGCCAGAACTGAAATTGATTTTGATGAGTGCTACCTTAGATGCAGAGCTCTTCTCTTCATACTTTAATGGGGCTCCGACTATGTTTATTCCGGTGCGTTGCTGAAACTGACTGTTATTCCTTGTTTTGTGATGGGAAATAGTTGTGTGTCTCTGGCAATTTCTTATGATGAATGGATCATGAACCTGAGTAAAAGATATAAATGAATAATTTCAAAGTATTAAGGGAGTAAATGGGTGTGAAACTAGGTACAATATCATTGCAGATGGGAATAGAATTAATCAAGAGTTCATGTTGCCATTTAGTTTATATTATTGTTTTGAGAAATTACCCTTCTGTTTGGGATAAACGTTCTAATTTTTTTAGTAAAGGATAATATTTGGTTTACTGACTTTCCCTTTTCTTATTGTTTGGATGGATACACTTATTAATACAGGGCTTCACATACCCTGTTAGAACTCATTTTTTGGAGAACATTCTTGAAATGACGGGCTACAGATTAACTCCTTATAATCAAATTGATGATTATGGTCAAGAAAGGATGTGGAAAATGAACAGACAGGCCCCAAGAAAGAGGAAAAGTCAAATTGCTTCTGCTGTAGAGGTATTTAAGAAATTCTGAACTGCAGTTGCTTACTCGTTTAGTATTTCTTAATTTTAGTTCATTTTGGAAAATGTATGACCAGGATGCAATTAGAGCTGCTGATTTCAAAGATTACAGCCCACGCACACAGGAGTCTTTGTCATGTTGGAATCCTGACTGTATCGGTTTTAGTCTCATAGAATATATTTTATGCAATATATGTGAGAACGAGAGGCCTGGTGCTGTTTTGGTTTTCATGACTGGATGGGATGATATAAGCTCTCTGAAAGAGAAGCTCCTGACACATACTGTCTTGGGAGATCCAAACCGTGTTTTGTTGCTTACATGTCATGGCTCAATGGCTAGTTCAGAGCAGGTAATGTTCTGTCCATTGATGACTAATTATTTAGAGTTATAATCTTTATGTATGATGATTTGTTGCCTGAAAACAGTTTTAACAATATGTTTTTGTAGTCTTTTATCAAAGAAAGGTTGTGTGTGCCTCTCTCTGGCACCTTATGATTAATATTTAGATATACATAACGAATATGGCAATATGCAGAGGTTAATATTTGAAGAGCCTGAAGATGGAGTAAGAAAAATAGTGCTGACAACAAATATTGCTGAAACCAGTATCACGATAAATGATGTTGTTTTTGTTCTTGACTGCGGAAAAGCAAAAGAAACATCATATGATGCTCTGAATAACACACCTTGTCTGCTTCCTACATGGATCTCTAAGGTTTCTGCTCAACAAGTAAGTTTATACTGTAGTTGATTTTTTTTTGTGTGTGTAATATGTCATCACTATAATATGTTTGGTATTACTATTGAATGTTATTGTTTTGAAAGGCCAGGATTATAATGGAAAAACACAGTATATCCCCAAAGTCTTCATATAGTTAACTACCAGTGAATTATGAGCTTGATTATTAATTATGAATAAAAATATTGGACCTTAAACACTGAATTTTCCCCTGAATCATATTTTTCTAGAGAAGAGGAAGAGCTGGTCGGGTACAACCAGGAGAGTGTTACCATCTCTATCCTAGATGTGTGTATGATGCTTTTGCAGAGTATCAATTGCCAGAAATTTTGAGAACACCTTTGCAATCTCTCTGTTTACAAATTAAAAGTTTAAGACTTGGAAGTATATCTGAGTTCTTGACCAGGGCATTGCAGTCTCCTGAGATACTTGCGGTAATTATAAATTTCATTTATCCTTCAGAACTCCATCAATTCATGTTCTTTTATTTAATAAATTCCTTTATTCATTTTTTGGGTTGGTTACTTATATATAAATTTGTACCTATCATTTTTTCAATCGGTTTATTCGTAGGTACAAAATGCAATTGAATATTTGAAAATAATTGGAGCTTTGGATGAGGATGAGAATCTCACTATTCTAGGTTGGTTGATCCCTTACTAGTACTAGAAAATTTGGCTTATTTTCTCCTCTTGAAATGAAGACTTATACTTGGTCCTTCAATTGACAGGGGACTATCTGGCAATGCTTCCTATGGAACCCAAACTTGGCAAGATGCTAATATTAGGTGCTATTTTTAATTGCCTGGATCCCATATTAACTGTTGTTGCTGGGCTTAGCGTGAGAGATCCTTTTCTAACACCATTGGATAAAAAAGATGTAAGTTGTTTCTGCCATAGATGATCGACTAATGATTGAAAAGCTAATTTGTTTTTATATAGATCACTTAAAATTTAATTGTAGGATTCTGTTCTGAACTTGTGTTCCCTCTTGGCTTGAACATATTGCATGACTAACATTTTATTTTCTATTTTTATGTTTCTCTTGCTTGGACACTAATTGCAATTGAATTTGCTTCAAGAACCCAGATACACTTAATTTCATTTAAATTGGGGCTCTCTTTTTGTTGCATACATACAGAAATATGGTAGTGGGAATAAGGAGTCTGTGCATATGAAAAAAATCTTTGACAAATAATAATGTGTTTGTAAACCTAAATTTGTTATAGATCTTGCCTCTTACCTGTAAAAGGAATAAAAAGGAAGTTAAGTCTTATATTTTTTTCATATTTTATTTTCTTCTCAATATGTACCCTGTCCTCTTTGGTAAAATTTCATTAAGTTTGTTATGTGATAAATGTTAAGTAGAATAGGACAAGTGACTGCACTCCTAAAATAATTTATTTCTGCTGTTCTGCATTAGCATGACAATTAACTATATAGCCTGTATGTGCAACTTGTAACTTGTTTTCTTTATTACCTTTTTGGAAAATGTATTTTGAATCCCTATATTTTTTGTTAAATGTGGTTAAGGTTACTTTCTATCAATTAATATGGTCCCCATATAGAAAAACGATTTAGTCCCTCCTCTGAAAATTCATCATAATTCTCTAAGTTTCGACAGTAAATCAATATATTTTTGTAAAGTTTGAAGACCAAATTCATCAATATGAAAATACACTGTCTTTGACCACATTTTGACCGAAAGCAGAAGGACTAAAAATATATTTTTTCATATTTTTTTTTATCTGATTGTCTTCTAACTCCACAAGTTTACCGATTAATTCTTTTGGTCTTCCTCCCTCTCTATCCATATGTTTGCGCGCAGCTTTGTACATCTTGTTCCATTCTTACACTTCTTCTGCTAGGCTTTTCTATCTGATAGTCCCTTGCAACATACTATTGTTGGGGGCCCCATTAAATTATGTGGGGTCCCACGGTACTGAACCAACTTGCCAATAATAGTGTTGAAAGAAGTGTGTTCCTAGTATGTCTTCAAAAAAGAATTGCAGTTTCATTCTGTGTAGCTTGAAAGGGACTTTTAACTGTGCACTTTTTAAAAATAAATAAATAAACCTCTACATAGGGTTTCGCTGCCAAATTTATATCATGTGATATTTTTGACATTTTTCTGAATGTAAGACATTTTTGCCAAAGTACTACTATTTCAGTTAATTAGACATATTTGAAGTTTTTAATGGATATGGTCACTTTCATGACAGCAGTATATGTAATGGTCCATTTATTTTCCAACTTGTTGGGTAATGTCTTGTCTTGAACTGAATTTCATTATTTGACAGTTCAAAGTTCTTCATTGTAGCTTGCAGAAGCAGCAAAATCTCAATTCTGTGGCGCTTACAGTGACCACCTTGCTCTTGTAAAAGCTTATGAAGGCTGGAAAGATGCCGAAATGGACCTGGGTGGATACGAATACTGCTGGAAAAATTTTCTTTCTTCACAATCCATGAAAGCTATTGATGCTCTTCGGAGAGAGTTCGTATGCCTGCTCAAGGATACAGGATTAGTTGATAGCAATGCAGCCAGCTGCAATGCATGGAGCTCTGATGTGAATCTTATCCGAGCAGTTATATGCTTTGGTCTATATCCTGGAATTGGTTCTGTTGTGGTATGTCCTTTTTATAAGACAAACATAATATATTAATATAGAAGCCTTTCCCTACTAATAAATGGTGCGTCGAGCTTTCCTCTTTAACATTACATGTCATTTTAACGTATTTACTAACATGTTTCCCTAATGTGTTTTTCCTCAATAATCTGATCTTTGTGCTATCCTAATTTTCCATCTCGTTTTCTTTTATTGAATAAAAAGAAGGATGCTATGTACCCACCAAAAAAGGGATGAATAGACAACCATAGTAGCAAAAATATATCACAACTAAGCTCTAAAGGTCATGATTAAGGGGCAGTTAATTATCTAATAACTTGTTCAGTCTAATTTTGTTTTGAGTTAATTGTTGATTCGTAGCATTACTCTAGAATGATTTATCGTAAATCTTGTACTTGTAGTTCTTAATTTTCTTTCTTAATTATATGAAGAGAAATAATCTAGTATAACTTAAATTAAAACTAGTTTGTGTTCTGTTTAGTCAGTTATAATACACAATGACAATTTCTTATATTTGACTCAGTTATATTTTAAAAAATATATTGTTATTTAAAGTTTGAACTTTTTCTCATCAAATTCTTATAGATAGATGCCCATCCTGAACTTTTGTATATTAGTATCTATTATGTTTCGAAAATATAAATAAGATTTAATTTCATGTGCAGAATAATGAGAAATCATTCTCTTTGAAAACTATGGAGGATGGCCAAGTGCTCCTATATTCGGTTAGTCCATTCGAACCTTTATAATTTGCTGCTGGCTAAGGAATTTAAAATAATTCTATTAAGGTTTTATGTTATCTTTTGATTTTGTTTTTTGCTTTCCTTTTTAATTGAACATTCATTTCACTTGCTAGAACTCAGTCAATGCTCGGGAAACTAAAATTCCATATCCATGGCTAGTTTTTAACGAGAAGATAAAAGTGAACTCAGTTTTTCTCCGTGACTCAACAGCTGTGTCTGATTCAGTGGTTCTTCTGTTTGGTGGAAGCTTATTGAAAGGAGATGCTGTAAGTGTGATGTGATTTTTTATTGGTTCTTGTGTTTACTATATATTGTATAAAATGTCTAAAGTTGCAAATTGCTGTCTCAGTTTTAGTTGTCTGATGTTTTACTGGAATCCAACCCTTTCTATCAGGATAATCACTTAAAAATGTTGGGAGGATATCTTGAGTTTTTTATGGATCCCAGTGTTGCTGACATTTACCAGAGTATAAGGAGAGAACTTGATGCCTTCATTCAGAGCAAAGTAGGTGCAAATTAATTTCATGCTTCTACTACCTTCTCGATGCAAATAGAACTAGCGTTCTGTTTTTTTTCCTTGGCAATCTGAATTGATGACATGACGATTAACTTTTAATTTAAACTTTGTATTTGACAGCTACTTTTTCCAAGAATGGGCACACAGTGGTATCATAATCTCCTATCTGCAGTACGGCTGCTGATTTCCAGTGACAAATGTGAAGGTAGATTTGTATTTGGTCGCCAGGTCCTTAAACCATCAAAGAAATCTATTATGATGGCCTCACATTCAAGCTTGGTTTCAAGGACTGAGAGTGGACCTGGGGGAGATAATTCTAAAAGTCAGCTCCAAACCTTGCTTACGAGAGCAGGATATGCAGCACCCATCTACAAGACTAAACAATTGAAGGACAGCCAGTTTCAGGCTACAGTTGAATTCAGTGGAATGCAGATAGTGGGTCAACCATGTAACAATAAAAAGAGTGCAGAAAAAGATGCGGCAGCTGAGGCACTGCAGTGGCTGATGGGTGGAAAGCAAACAGGCAGGGAGTATATCAATCACGTGTCAATGTTACTTAAGAAAAGTAAGAAGGATCACAATTAAGCGGTCAAACTAATATGATCAATGCAATAGTGAAATGAGTCCAAGGCGAAGGATGTATCTGGTTCATACTCTCTTCTTCTAGAGGTAAATGTGGTTTGATGGGGGGCATTACCCCATTGAGTCAATTAGTTCATGAAAGCAGCCAAGCCCATATCCAACATCAACCAGATTGAATTTGAAGTTAAAAGATACTCATTCTTGATTGAAGTAAAGTAACTGTCTATCAAGGCTTGAGGATACTTTTCCAATTTGATGCTTTTAGGTCATGAGCAAGAAAACAGATGGTTAGTGGCAGGGTCATACAATAGGAGGGATTAGTACATAGCATTCATTAAATGGGTTGGGGTTGGGGGTGCGGAGTGGGCGGGGGGTTGTGCACATTCAGGGGGAAAATTATGCCACACTCGACGAATTCCAGTATCTTGACCCATTAATTCTTTGTACAGAAGTAATTATCAATTTTGACATCATTAAATCCTAAATATGTTGAACCACATTCCATCTCAATTTCTGCTTTCACTCTATTATTAATAGAAATGGAATTGAATAATTCAATTCCAAAGCCGGGACCAGATCCGGACTTTCACGCACAATTTCGATAGTGAGAACAAATTAACCTTTTTACTGGCCTTTTGTTTTTGGTCTGAGAGCAAAACGAGGTGGAAAATTATAGCAACAGGTTTTGGAGAAATTGCAGGTCAAATAAATAGGAAACTGAAACGATTGTTCAACATCAATAAATTTGGATGGTGACAAATATAAGTTGAAATTTATCACATTCTTAGTTGCTTTAAGCGGGACAGCTTTACGAGGTATGAACCTAACGCGGTCGTGTTGCCTTTAAGAGTGCTGTGTTTCCAACGAAAATGAAAGGGAAGTACAAAAATTATTACTATTAATTGTTTTTTCCTAATTTTCTCACATAAATTAATGTCAACTATTCAACAGCAACAATGATCTCACTTTTTATTTAATATATTTTATTGTGTGTGAAGCTGTACTGGATGGAGGTAGTATAAATTTTCATCATATGGGGTAAAAATTTAATAAGAAAATAGGAGAGAAAAGTTCCTTTTCTTTTATTTGTTTTCTATTGATAGCATTAGAATGTTTGAACCAAGTTATGTTGATATTTTATTTTCCATATTAATATCCGTAAGGATGAGCTACTAAAATTTCCTCCCCTCCGATTAGAAACCAGAGCCTCTTCTCTCTAATTACACGAGACCTTTTTTAATTAAAATTTCTCTGCTATAATGAAAAGAAAGCGTGTTTTCTTCTTCCCTTTCATTAGCTCTTCTGTTTGTTCAGTTGCTAGAAGTTTCGGTTTCTCATGAATATTTCTCATAATGTCGCATATCCGAGAAAAAGGAAGGGTTTGTTTGAACAAACCTTTAATGCTAAAGAAAATAACCTTTTAAAAAACAATTGCACGTAACTTTCATTCAAACTCATGTTTAGGATAGTTTATCTTTAAGTTCAATAAGATTATAATTAAAATATTATTTGAACCAAAAAGCTCTTTTCTTACTAAAATTAATCGATTAGTGTACATGCATAATGTATTCTCACCCACTGATTTCAAATTAGAAAACATCAAAACACTAGCCCCAACTCAAGGAATTGTCAATCAGCATGTGCACAAGCAATGTTTATTAATTGCAATATCGCTCATCAGCAAAAACACAACTATAAGATAAAGTCATGGCATATTATTATCATTTTTCAATACTTCACAAATATGGCACAGAACATATGCGGATTAAATATGCCAAATTTAAGTCTCCAATCACATACTGGACTGCCAAGAGCAAAATCTGTGAACAGGCAAATAAACAATAACTAAGTAATAAACTGCTTTCTTCTGTTCTTTTTTCCCATTTGGGTTTTTACTGATACCCAACCTTCATTTTACCAAGAAAACCTTTCTTTCTAAGCTTCACTTTATTCAAACTCATTTGCTAGAAGTTGAAAAAAAAAAGCTAAAACACATCTAAGTCCCCTTTGTGTTCACTGCTAAGGAATGATAAATAGCTCAAACCAAAAAACCTGACGGCCAAAGACACCTAAACTTTTAGTAGGTATAGCCCTTGACAAACATTCCCTTCTTTGCCTCTTCACTCTCACCCTCCGCAGAATATCTTCCGAGTTGAGCCAAGGAGTTTGCTTTAGCGCGCACCAAAAGAGACTTTTGAGCAGCTTCCACATTCTCAGGGTGTCCTTGCCACGTCTTAAGCACAGTGTTCTGAAGAGCTCGTGCATACGAGAAAGAAACATGCCATGGGTTGGGGCTTTGGTTCATTGCATTAAGATTTAGTGTTGCTTCCACTTCAGATTGTCCACCAGACAAAAACTAAGAAAACAAACAAATTTTTTATTGTTTAATTTAGTAGTTCTAAATTTTAATTTCTTAATTAAGTGCAGTAATATAAAATAATTAAAATCAGTATCATCAATTATGTGAACAGAAAATACAAAAGGACCAGTTACTGTACCATGATTCCAGGGACCGCAGGAGGAACTCTTCTTCTAAGCATGGTTAGAGTATATTTGGCAATGGTTTCCGGAGAAGCCTTTTCCTTGTGTTCAGCCCCAGGCGTAACCATGCTAGGTTTGAGCAAAATTCCCTCAAAAAGGACATTGTTTTCAGCCAAATAGAAGAAGACTTCTGACCATACTTTCTCGGCTACTTCCAATGTCCTATCAATAGGGTGGTCTCCATCAAGAAGAATTTCAGGCTCTACAATTGGTACAAGACCATTGTCCTGCAATGGAATACAAACGTGGGAAAAACCTTTCTTTAGATAAACAGTAAGAAAGGGTTTTGTGTACACCAACATCAAGTAACAAAAGTTCAAAGCAACACAAAAATTACAGGGTTATCATTAAATCAAATTTGACACCCTATGCAGGTGAACAGTTTAATATGTGCATAAAATATCTGCTCCCTTCGTCATAGACCAAACTAAACCCACAACCAAAGTTCACTCACTTCAAATAAGAGGACCACTTCAAATGGGTACGGTGAACAAGACCAAATGATAAACTACAAAACATATCTACATTACTCTTAAGAATCAGCTAATTTCAGCAAACAAATATTATGGGAGCAAGAATACCTGAGAGATAGCAGCATAACGTGCAAGTCCCCATGCTGCTTCCTTAACAGCTAATGCAGAAGGACCACATGGTATGCTAACAACTGTCCTCCTGCAGACCAAACCAATTTTAACCTCAACCCCAATGCATCCAATCAAGAAGAAAGTTTCACAAAGAAACAATGACTTACCACTTGGCAAATCGAGCACCTTGCTTGTAGTATTCAGCAGATCTAGAAGCCAATCCATCTAAGCCTTGGCACCATGATTCATTGTTTGACCCTGGCAGGGGGACCAGACCCTAAAAGAAGCAAAACTAAAGATATAACCACCGAGCCAGCTTCTAAATCTAACCAGTAAGACATGACACCATTCACAAACTCAAACAACAAACCTTATCAACTTTGATGCCAGGAACAATGTTCTCATCACGGAGGCAATCCACAAATTTCTTTCCATCAGTGGTTGACTGGTAAAGGGTTTCTTCGAAAAGAATGGCACCAGAAATATACTCACCAAGGCCAGGTGTGGTGAGCAGAAGTTGCCTGTAGGCCTGGCGGTTCACCTCAGTATTGTCTAATCCAATGGATGCTAAACGCTTCCCACATGTTGCATTTGATTCATCAATTGCAAGAATTCCACGCCCAGGAGTCGCAATAGATTTCTATACAACCAACAAACAAAAGAGCCAGTCACCAACCAATAAAGAAACCAATAACTAGTCAAAGGAAATATGTATCTCTCTACCTATCCATGGGAACGAATAATCTTCAATAAAAATAAATTGAGATGATTCAGTATCGTGATCACTCCTTAATTCTTTTAAACTTTCACTTTGTAAAATAAATATAGTATATTAATAAAATTCACCGAATGGTAAAGATCCAAAAGTGATAGTGTTATAATGTGACCAGAGAGAATCCATTGTCACCTAGGGGAATGGATCATGTTCAGCAGAAAAAAGAACATTGAGATGATCAAGTGTCAAGAAAATGTTGTTTTTATATCTAAACTAGAATCCAAATCGACACAGAAAAACAACAACTGAAAGCATCTTCCAAGTACTATAATAATACTAAAAAGTCAAACCTAAAGAGAGATTTCATTCCACAGAAAAATTATGAAATAATTAATGTAAATCAACAAACAAACACGACCAAAGGCAGCAAAGCATGCACAAAGGGTGTACAAAAAAACAGAAAAGTTAAAAACTTTACAACAGAAAACGTTGGAAATCAAGAAAATTGATTAAGGGAAAGAAAGAAGATGATAAAATAAAGTGTGGTACTAACAGCGGTTTGGACGAGTTCGTGTTGGTAAGAAGAGGCGCGGATCGGGAGAGAGACTCGGCGAGGAGAGGATCCACGGGGAGGAGAGAAGGTTGTGTGGGCGATCCACTGTGAAGACAAAGTATTGAGTTTTGCAGAAGCCATGGCCATGGAAGTAGTTGAGAGTAAAGAAATTGATGGGAAGTAGAGAGTGAAGGTTGTGATTTGAAAATTAAATAGCAAAGAGAAGAGAAATGAAAAGGAAAGTTAGAGTTGTTTGGTTTTCTTGGCGACTCCGCGGTAGGTGACTTGAGACACTTCTCAAGCGGCAATTCCAACAACCCACTTTTTCGTTTTCTTTTTACGATGTTTATTTTCGAACAAAAATCCATCTACGTTTATATTATATGTCAAAAATATTTCTTTAAATATTTTATTTATATATATATTTTATGTACAAAAATCTCACTAAATAAATAATCTCATTTTCAATAAATTATACTTCAAAAAATTATTATTTACCGTGTATATATAGAAAGAGACAAAAAGCGTTATCGTTATATTTAAATAATGTATAATTTGATTAAAATAAATAAATAGTTGTTACTTTTATCAATCAATATTAATTATCATATAATAAAAATAATTATTATTATAACATTTATTTATAACTTTTTATATTTTTAATATTATTAATATTACAAAATTCCGTAGAAGTTTACTAGTAATTTTTTAATACTCACTGATTAATATATTTTAACTATACTTTATATTATATTTTTAATCATCTTAAATTTACTTTTTTTGTATTTTTTTTTTCTTTTCAAAATTTACATATCGAGTAACAAGTAAAGGCACATAAATTCTTAATAAATCACAAAACTAATTTTAATAAATTTTTACCTTTTAATAGTTAATTTTTAAATATGGAAACAAACCTCAGTTAAAATTATACTAGTTATATTAAAAAATAAAAAATATTTATTAATTATTTAATTCTTAATAAATTATATTTTAAATAAAATAAAATATTATCAAAGTATCTAAAAATAAATATATAATTTAAATAATTAGCATATTGAATATTTTATAATAGAATATTAGAAATAGAATATAAGTTTTAATTTAATTATTAATTTTTTTATATAATATAATTAATGAAATAAAAAATAATTAGGTTATTTTTCTCCTAGTCTCAGTAATTAAAAAAAATATTTTTTCTTTTGTAATTATATATATATATATATAAATAAAAGTTTTTATGTAATAATTACTTAAAAATAAATCAATTTTTATCATTTTTTTTTAAACAGAAACAAACTTGTAAAACTTCAAATTTACTGTATAAATCCTTCCTAAGTTGATGAAAAGAAGAATGGGTGTTTAGAAATAGCTTATTTCTTAAGAGTAATTATTTATTATTCAGAACATTTTGTAAGAGAAAAAAAAAGTCACTGCTTATTTTTAAAAGTAGGATACATAAAATATGTACCAGAAAATTGTTTAAAATTTGATAAATCATCTTTTATAAAAATTATAATTAAAATCAAATTAAGAAGTTAATAATTAATCTAGAGAACTACAATTTGAACCTTATAAATGGTTATATATTAATATATAATAATTAAAGTATTTTTAAAATAAATATAATAATGGTTTTTATACACTTTTCTTGTTCAGAAAGAGGAGATTTTGGTTTTCTTTTTTACTTTGTTTTTTTAAATGTAAGACTTTTTTGAAAAAAAAAAAGTATCTTATATCTTCAAATCTTAATTAAATTTTTAAATTATGTTTGTATTTTTATTTAATTTTTAATTACTTTACAATTATACATTTAGTATAAAGTAAAATAAAGTTTGAAAAAAATAATAAATCTGTACTCATAACTAATATTTTTTTATGTTTAAGAAAAATAATTAAATTTTTAAATTTCACTCCTTTGGTATTCCCATAACTATAATTTTAATCTTTTCAAAAATTAATATAAATTGATTGATATTCTAATCTTTGAATGAAATATTAATTTTTTTCCTCTAAATTTGTCTTCAAATTTAATCAAATTAGTATGTTTCTTGAAAGAATAAGACTATTTTAGTAAAGAAATTAGAATTGACATATTTATTATTATTTTAATATGGGTAGAAAATCACATTAAATTGCAGTGGATAAAATTAGATGAAAATCTTAAAAGATAAATAAAATGAAAAAAAATATTTTTTCTTTAATAAATCATACTATTAATATCTAATTAAAATTTACATTTATATTTAGGTGTTTGAAAAATATAATAATTTTAATGTTATTAATGAATATTTAGTATATAGTTAAGAGTGTAAAAATAAATATGTTTATATATACTAGTTCACAAGTTGAGTTAAAATAATATATTAAATTAAATAATATTTAAATAACTGACTAATATTAAATGTTTTAATATCATTCAAATATATTTGATGAGTCAGATTTATTTTGATCGATAATTGAAATAAGTATATAAATATGAATTTTTAATATGTTATTTTTAAAAGTATATAACAATTTAAAAAATTACTTGTAATAAGTTTATGGTGTTGTAGGTGATTTACTTATTAATTTTTATTATTTAAAAGATCTTTTCTTACCAATAATATTACTTATATAGATCCAATTTTTTTTTATGCAAACTTGATTACTCTTTAACTAAAGTTTCACAGGAAACAATAAAAGATGTTAGAAATAAAAAATGAACAAAAAAAATTTATGAAAAAAAAAGAAGAAGAAGTAATAAAGCCTAAATAAATGTAAAGATTATTGTAAAAGAAACATTTTTAATGTTTAGTGTTATAACATTGTAGAAAAACCACTAAAGCTCAGAAACCCACCAAAAGCAGGGAGACATGATGAATTGAAGGGTAGTGAGAAGACCACCACCCTCATCCTCACCTCAACCCTCTTCAACATCTTCTCTGAATTCACACAACTAACACCCTTCTGATTTTTATTCTTCCCCTTCTTTCATTCTTTTCCTCTATGCTAAACACCGCCATGTCTCAGAACCGGAATGTTTCTTTGGACAGAAGTGCCCCACAGCAACCTCGTCCTTCCAATGTATATGTCGGAGTGGGAGGTTCAGACAGCCTCTGCATAAGCCCCAAGCGAGATCACAAGTCTGAAAACTATGACGACCTTCAATTGGAGTTCAACCCTCTTGTGTTTAGTTCTCTGGAGCAGTATTTGCCGCCCCACATGCTCAGCCACTCACGCGAGGTTAAGGTTCAGTACATGAGGAACATTTTGCTTCGCTATTTGCCCGAGAGTGAGCGCATTCGGGTGGGTGTCACTAGAATTTTGGACTTTTGCACTTTCAATTTTTGTTGACTTCACTGTGTTTGAAAAATAATGGTGGGCTGAAGGGCCCAGATGAGTGTTGGAGTTTGGAAGTGGTGGACTTTTTTCGTTTATTGAATTAAAATTTTATTTTGATGTTGCCCTTGATCAATAGGGCCTCGTTTCGTTTGCGGTAGCTTGTTGCTGTCTTTCTTGCATTCCTGATTGGTTTGGGAAAATTTTGATGGAAATTGGGAGAAGTAGAAATTTGAATTGTGTTACATTTTATCTTTCTTGACTGGCAGCACACAATTTGAATGATTCTATATTTGATTGCTGAATGGAGGAGCATCTTGTGAAGATGGTGATGTTTGTTTAATTAACTAAGTTGGTTTTTTATGAAAGATATGTTTCCTAATCATTTATGTTATTAGTCTTGTCTTCTTAGTTCTTAGAAAAACTGCCAATCTTATCTTTCATTGGTATGCTTTTTGTCTGTTGGAAGTACTTGCTTGTGTCTATCTTGAAAATATATCTTCCATGTATGTTAGTGGGTTTTAGGGAAGCTTATTATTCTCAAATGTAGAAGTCTAAATGATACGGATTTCTGTCTGCACTTGTCTTAGAAAATGCATTAACATGTGTTATTTGGTTATCATTTCTAAAAAACTACTTGTTAACCTAAAAATGTGATGATAAATGAGCTCAATTCTTAGTATGATAGGGGAGTTTTTTTTATTTTCTTTTTTCCTGGTATTTTTTGTTATTGGCTTGGTTTTCTTGTTCACTCTTTTGATTTTTTGACTTTGCTACTCTATGTTGGATTGAATAGATTCAAAAGCACAAGGAGTACAGGCAAAAGATCATGTTGAACTATCCAGTAAGTTTTCTATTGAATGTCAAATGGCAGTTTTGTCCGATTTGTAAATTGAAATTTTAGATGGTTTCATTTCATGATTCTCTTGAAAATTGTGGGAGATGCTGTTGATGGGATAATTTTTCTTAGACTTAGGGTGACATATTTTAGTCGGTACTTATTATCTATGAGAATTTGGAATCAGTACATGTTGTTGTTAACAACATTCGAAATTGGACCCTGTGGACATGAATTTCAATCACAACCACAGAGACCTGGAAGCCAGTGGATAAGCACATGTTAACATTTGAATTTTCTGAAACAAGAACAGTCATCCTGTGTCCTTTCTGTATGTTCCAATTGTGCTCAATCTTACTGGTTATTCATTTTTGTTTGTAGCCACTGCACAAGGAGATATATAGTATGGATGCTGAGAATTTTTTCACACCATCATTTCTCAGAGCAATTAAAGAAAATACAGAAGAGAGTTTTAGAAGTATAATGACAGAACCTTGTAAAGGAATTTATACATTTGAAATGCTTCAACCACGATTTTGTGAAATGCTAGTATCTGAGGTATCACATTTCTTTACTTTGCTTTTCATCCATATATCATTCTATTCGTTCTATATCAGTGTCTCATCAAGTTCTGATTGTTTAGGTGGATCATTTCGAAAGATGGGTCCATGCTACCAAATTCAGGATCATGCGACCTAATATAATGAATCAATATGGTGCCGTTCTTGATGATTTTGGCCTGGAAGCCATGCTTGACAGATTGATGAGTGATTTCATACGTCCTATGTCTCGAGGTTATTTTTTATTTTGCTTAATGAGAATGGATTACCAAAATATGACTGAAATGAAGAAAATACTATTACTAATGTAATTTGATTTTTCTTTTGTAGTTTTCTACTCTGAAATTGGTGGATCCTCGCTGGACTCTCATCATGGGTTTGTGGTTGAATATGGAATCAATAGGGATGTGGAACTTGGTAGGTATCTCAAGTTTAGGTCGCTGCTTTGTGCATATGCTAATTGATATTTTGAACCTAAGTGGAGTTTAATATTTCAAGCACATTAAATTTATGGTATTATATTAATATACTTCAACATTCTCTTTATGGTATACACATTTTTTTTCATCTTACTGATTTTTATTCTTTTATCTGACCATAATCAAAGGATAAGAAAGCAAAAAAATGGATTAGATTTTCAAATTGTTTGAAATATTGAGATATTTAGTTTTTATATTTTTTAGCCTCAATGCCTTATATTCCAGTTTTGTATGTAGTAGGGTACCAGATGTTCCCCCTAAGGATTTTTGGGATGGATGTTTTTGGAGGGAAAGGGTTCGGAGGGTAAATTTTTCCTTACATATTTAGATTCTCTAATTCAAGAGTTTTTTAGAATGGAAAGAGTAAAGTGATAATTTATCATGAAATTCCAATCAACCCTTGTTCATTTCAATAAATACTTTGTAACTCTATTAATTCAAAACCAAAACTTCAACCCCCTTCCCTCCTTATTTCCCTCTCAAATCTTCCATCTAAAATAACTGAAGTTCGCTATAGTTTATTGTGGAGATTCAATCAATTCAAGTTCACTCTAACTATGATTGATGCATGAGTCATTTTGGCTTATCTTGTGTTAAATTTAAATGTATCATTATTTTAATATAACATTATCTCTTGTTGCCTTACTTGTTAATCCATCCCAAATCATGATTACTAGATAGATACTTTTCTGTCATGAATTCAGTTCTATGCTAGATCTTTTTCCTTCTTATATTGCTTATCCTTGATGCTTACATATTTTGTATAGTATATAAGTGTGCATCTTGCTTGCTTTGTGTTGCGTGTCTCTGTTTACTTCTCTGCCAACAAATTAGCTTTATATGCTTTTGATGAAATCTAAAGTGCAAATACTTTTTCAGGTTTCCACGTGGATGATTCAGAAGTCTCCTTAAATATTTGCTTAGGAGGCGAATTTTCTGGTGGAGAACTGTTCTTCCGGGGTGTTCGATGTGATGAACATGTAAATTCAGATATCCATCCGGGGGTATGCTTACTCTTATTGATGATTATATATATAACTACATTGATACCCAGCATATATATGAATTCTGTTTCAAACATTGAAGAGATATTACCCGCCAGTTGATTATTCATGTCCTTTTAGTGTTTTGGATGGTTGCCCTTCCCTATCTCTTGTTCCTAATCTGACATACTTCTAACGTGAGACTCAGGTCTCATACCTAGCAATTTATTTCCATAATGCATTACTTAACAAACATTATAAATTTCTGAGTGGTACATTTCATATCATTCATACTGAAATTGAATATGGGAATATTACAACATGATATTGACCAAAAGTTATCACATTAGTTATAAGTATATAAATTTCATATGGACATATCTACTTTTTAAATAAATAACACCAAACATATGTGTGTAGGAGATCTTCGATTATTACCATGTTCCAGGACATGCAATTCTTCATCCTGGTCGTCACCGGCATGGCGCTAGACCTACAACATCTGGGAATCGGATAAACTTAATTCTCTGGTGTAGAAGGTATTTACATCATTTAATTCTCTGGTGTAGAAGTAAATTAACAAACAGCATAGCCCCTTGTTTCACTGAAGCAGCAAATTTTTCACACACGTCCCCTTGTAACTTTAGATTGCAAATTGTAAGTATAGTTCAGGTCAATCACATATGCATACCTTCTTGTTGTCATACAGTTCCGCTTTTAGAGAGTTGAAGAAATATCGGAGAGATTTTTCTAGCTGGTGTGAAGAATGTAAACGCAAGAAGAAGGAGAAAGAGCGCCTGTTAGTTATGGCCACCCAACAGGTAATACTAATTGACAATAACAATCCTTCAGATTAAAGGATTGACTAAGATTAATGTTATTGTTAATGTTGTAATTCTGTGTCTTCACAATGCAGGAATTAATGAAGAGGGAAATGCAATCGGCCTCGTGAACTTGCACATGCAAATCATATTGTATAGTTGATTCTCACCATTGAGCTTCTTTACTGTCTCTAAATTCTGGATTATCTGTAACGAAATGAAATATGCTTTAAGTTGAAAGAAGTAATAGGCATGCGTTTCATAGGGTTACATGAACCAAAGAGGAAAATAGTTATAGTTTAATAGTTGAATGTTTTTACTTTTTTCTGATGATAATAAGGAACCAGTTCCTGATTTTTTTTCTCTTTTGGTTTCTCGTTTGGGGACTGAAATCTAATGGCATCTCTCACCAAGCAATTTCAATAAATTCAAAAAATTCAACAGTTTATCACTTAAACAACTCTACATTTTAATCTATTTAAGTAACTTTTAGAAAATGAAATGAATCTTGCAACATAATCCACACATTTTATTTTTTAATGAATACTATGATGAGTAAAAGGTAGTTATGAAACAACCAAAAGTATCATAGCATTAGATGCTTGTTTTGGCAACTGATGTTGTGAGAATGATTTCTTGAAATATAAATTGGATGAAGTATGTGTTGGAGCTGCATGGCACATCTACAGTCACATGCCATGATGAGAAAGTATGTCTTTTTGAGAAGGAGGCTAGCTGGGGGAAGATTATGAAGTCTCTCTCATTGTCTGAAACTTCTTTCACAAAGGTAGAATGTTTATGTTTTCTTGGCATGTTACAAATGCCTAGAAAAATGGGTTATCTTTTGCAGGATTTTTCTGCTATTATTTCTACTCTATTCAAGAAAACTATAATTTATTATGTAAATTTGATTGAATTTTTTATTTTTATTTGTATGAATGTGAAAAGTATTTGAATATAAATGCACATGTTCTTAAAATATATAAAAATAATTGTTAGTTTTTAATTTAAATATATATTTTGGTTGATATAAAGTAACTAAATTGTTTGTATTTAAGTTTTATCAATATAAATTAATTTTAACCATTATGGCTCATTTTAATACAATCATGTACAAAGATAAATGTCAATCTATTATTATAAGCCACCATTCAAGATAAATTAGTTCAAATTTAATAAATATTAATTAATTTTAAATTAAAATAGATTATTTTAAACTACAATTAATTCAATAATATTTCATCAGAAAATTAACACATATGTGGACTGATTTAAAGTTAATTTCACTGATGATATAAATATATTGTTTAATTTGAATACGTTAAAATTTAAAACAAATCAATTTTATTTTATTATTATTTGATTTAAAGTTAATTTCACTGATGATATAAATATATTGTTTAATTTGAATACGTTAAAATTTAAAACAAATCAATTTTATTTTATTATTATTTTATGAGTGTTGAATAATTTTTTACTTTTAAATTGCTATTATTTTCACTTTTTTGCTAATGTTGTTTTTATTTAGTTGCGGTTAATGTTTTATTAGCTTTTTTATTAACCTTTTGTCCAATAAAAAAAATGTTGAAATTCAAATAATTTTTATATTTTTAATTCTGTAAAAAAATCATGATGTTAATTAAAATAACTACAATCAATACACTCTTCATAATTTAAAAATTCAATTTGATAATATAATTATATATTTTTATTTAAATAGATAGTAAATTCAAATGAAAAAATATATCACAAAAAATTATGTATAAACTAACATTAATAACACACGTGTATATATATATATATTTTAATTTAATTTAATTTAAGACGTCCTTGATAAAATTAAATTTTTAGATAATAAGTTACTATTTTATTTTATAAATTTTAATTTAACAATAAACCTTTAAGAAACAATATTTTAAAATAAAAATAATATAAAAATAAAAAATTACAAATCATTCTCTTCTATCTACATATAAATTATATAACTCCTTAATTTATTTTTCTTATCTCAGCGTGAAAAGTGAAAATAGCTTGTGTGATGTTGCAGAACCAGAGCAGTGAGACGCAGGAACCTCCACCCTCCTATAGACAGGTGGCAGCGAGAGTGATGAATTCGAGTTCGGATAGGCTCTGCGTAAGCCCCAAGCGAGATCACAAGTCCGAAAACTATGAGGACCTTGAATTGGAGTTCAATCCTCAAGTGTTCGGCTCACTGGAGCAGTATTTGCCTCCTCACGTACTCAACCTCTCCCGCGAGGTTAAGGTTCGGTACATGAGGAACATTCTGCTTCGCTACTTTCCTGAGAATGACCGTAATCGGGTGGGTGTCACTGTCACCATAACAATAACAATGCCCCCACATGGGTGTGCTCTTTTTGTTTTTTCAATCAAATTTTCATTTTGATTTTTCCCTTTATCCATAAGGTCTCGTTTTTTTTTTTTTTTTTCTATTTTGAAATTGGGAGAGTAGGTTTCATTTTGCTGCGCTTGATTGTCAGCAAACAATTTGGATGATTCTGAACTTTTGACTGCTGAATGGCGATGGATGACGAGAAGATAGTGATGTCTGTTTAATTAACAAGTTGGTCTTTTGTTGAAGTGATGGTTCCAAATCATTTTTATTATCACTCTTGTCTCCCCCTAGTTCTTAGAATAATGCCGTTCTTATCTTTCATTGGTCTGTTTTTTTGTCTGTTGGAACTTGAAGTACTTGCTTCTGCATGTTTTGATAATGATACATCCTCTATTCATGCTAATTGGTTTTACGGAAGCTTAACATTCTCTTGTATAGAAGTCTCAATAATATAAATTTCTGTCCGTAGTTGTGTTAAAAGATATCATGACATGTGTTCTTTGGTTACTGGCATTGAAAATTTACCCGTTAACCTAAAACGGTGATGATAAGTGATCATACTATTTGCTGTTTTGTTGATAGCGAGTTATTCTTAGTACGGAAGTGGAGATGCGTTTTTTTTTGTTTTTTTTCTGGTATTTTGTCCCTGTGGTTTGGTTTTATTGTTCACACTTTTGAGTTTTTGTTATTTGTTGTTGGATTGAACAGGTTCAAAAGCTGAGGGAATACAGGCTAAAGATCATATTGAATTATCCTGTAAGTTTTCAAACAGATATGAAAGTGGCAGTTTTTCTCATTTGTAAATTGAATATATTGATGGTTTCCTTTTATGATTCTCTCTGAAATTGAGGGAGATGGTGCTGATGGAATAATTTATCTGCACTTTTAACAGGAGATATATTTTAGTTGGTACTTATCTGTGAGAATTTTCTGAACTGAGAACAGTCATACTGTCTCCTTTCTGTATGTACCATGATGTTGCTCGATCTTACCGGTTATTCACTTTTTTTTATAGCCACTACATAGGGAGATATATACTATGGATGCTGAGAACTTTTTCACACCATCATTTCTCAGAGCAATTAAAGAAAACACCGAAGCAAGTTTTAGAAGTATAATTGCTGAACCTTGTACAGGAATTTATACATTTGAAATGCTTCAACCACAATTTTGTAAAAAACTGATGGCCGAGGTATCACATTTCTTTCTTTTCACTTTATGCATATATATAATTATATCCATTTTATGTTAGTGTTCTATGTTCTTATCAAGTTCATTGCTTAGGTGGATAGTTTTGAAAAATGGGTTCGTGGTACCAAACTCAGAATCATGCGACCTAATGCAATGAATAAACATGGTGTTGTTCTTGAAGATTTTGGGCTGGAAACCATGCTTGACAGATTTATGAGTGATTACATACATCCTATTTCACGAGGTTATTTTTATTTTTCTTAATGAGAATGAATTAGAAAATTGATGAAGAAACTAATATAATGACGTGGACTAACTTGTGCAATTTGAATTTCTTTTTGTAGTTTTCTACAGTGAATTTGGTGGATCCTCGCTGGACTCTCACCATGGTTTTGTTGTTGAATATGGAATCAATAAAGACGTAGAACTTGGTAGGTTTCTCCTACTTTGGTCTTTTTAGATGCAATTTGTGATAAATTTTTTGAACCAAAATTGAGTTTAATGTTTCAAGCAAGCCTATATATGGTTTTATGTTATTCTACTTTACTCATACTCTTGATGGAATATGCGTTTACCTGTCATCTTACAAAATTTGATTCTTTTGTGACTGTAACTAAATGATAAGAAATAAAAATGCATTAGATTTTTCAGATTGTATAAAATACTGAGATATTTAGTTTTTTTACATTGTTAGCCACGATTCCTTAATGCTTGTTTTCTCTTATAATTTTTGTGTAGTGGGTTACCTTATCTTTTTCCCCTAAGGATTTTTTTTTTTTGGGTGTGGGGGGAGGGGGTCAGAGGGAGGGTAAAATTTTCATACTAGTATGTATTTTCTAGTTTGAGAGCCTTTTAGAATGGAACAAATGATAATTTATCATGAAATTCTATTCTATACTTGTTCGTTTGAACAAAGCCCTTGTAATTCAAAATGAAAACTTTAATCCCCCCTCTCAAACATGCCATCTAAAATAACTGAAGTTTAGTGATAGGAACTGATAGTGAGGGACAGTTTATTTGAAGTTTAGAATAGTAGTGAAGACATGAATATTAAATTAGCCAAGTTAAGCATGAAGGGTTCTATTATCCATTGGTTTAATCTATTGAGAGAAATAGAAGATGAACTTACATGGGAGAATTTGAAGTAGCAAATGGTGACAAGGTCTGCGGGGACAACAATATGAAAACCCTTTTCAAGAACCCACCTACTTGTTGGAACAAGAGATCGATGGAAGAGTCTATAGAAGCATATGAATTTCTCTTATCAGAAGTTGTTGGTAAGCTGCCTTAATTGGGGTCACTCCTAGTCCACTTTATTTGCAGCATCTGGAGGTTGCCTTAATTGCAACCTCAGAGGTTGTGGTTTGAGGTAAAAATCGCACCTTCGAAATTGGTTTTATAGTGTGAAGTTAGGTTCAAATCCAAATTTTAAGACAGGCTAATAATTTACTTGAAGAACAATATTTGGGTTATTTTTTGGGTGGACTGCATCCTGAAATTTAGCATTGGGTGCAAACTTTTCAACCCAAACAAGAATTTAAGTAATGCAATATGCACAAAGTATAGTCTATAGAGGTAGAGATAAATGCACTTGTGTTTGTAATGGGGAGTGCAAGTTGGCATGCAAAAATGGGATCTTCATCAAAGTGGTTGTATGGCCCTCAAGGTGATACAGGATCAATTATTAATGTTACAAATTTAAGGTCTCTGCAGTGTGGATTGGAAGCCAAAATTATTTCAGTAATTCAAACTCAAATATCAATCAATCTGGCCAAAACAAAGGAACTTCATCATCTGTAGGATTCTTGGGTAGAAGAACAAAGCTTAAACAACGAAATTCAGCAGAGATCAATAAAGGTGTGTGCCACTTAACATACTAATTATTGATGGAAAAGAAAACAAGGGTTTATGCTTTAGGCATGGAAAAGTTTTTATCCCTTAGATCAATTTGCAGAGAAACAATTAAGATATTTTGGGAGATAATGAAGCCCTGAATGAAGATGGAGAACTAATTGCTATTGAAGTGAATAGAGATAATGTGGAAGGACCAGTTTCCAACTTTCAGCATGAGAACAAGGCTGATTTTTTCAGCAAGCCGTAATGACAGAAACTAATAATCAAGGACCATTATGGCAGTTATGTGTAGAAAATAATTATCTGTAGTTATGTATAAAGATATAGGTATCGGATAGTAGGTTGTTTAAACAGGTGTGAAGTTATTTTCAGTTTATGGGAAGAGAATACACTCTGTAGGTTGTTCACTCTAACTTTCAATGATAGTTTGGTTAATTTTGGCTTATCTTTCGTAAATTAAAACGTATCTACTTGTTTACTACAATTGTCTCCTGTTACCTCATTTTTTAATCCATCACAAGTCATGATTGTTAGGTACTTTTCACACAAGAATTCAATTCTATGCTAGATCTTTTCCCCTTCTTATATTTCTTACCTTTTGTTGCTTACATATTTGTCTAGTATATTAGTGTATCTTGTGTTATTTACTTTCTTGGCCGCCTTCCTTCTCTTTACTTCTCTCCCGTCAAATTAGCTTTATAAAAAGATTTTGATGAAATCAAAAGAGTTGGGTGCACCTTGGCGTAGTGGTAAAGTTACGCTTTGGTGATCGGTTGGTCAACGGTTCAAATTTGGAAATAGTCTCTTTGCATAGTGAGGAGTCTTCTGACAACAGAGTTTTAGTTAAAATCTAAAGAGCAATATTTTTGCAGGCTTACATGTGGATGATGCTGAAGTCTCCTTAAATGTTTGCTTGGGAAAAGAATTTTCCGGTGGAGAAGTATTCTTCCAGGGTGTTCGATGTGAAGAACATGTACTTTCAAATGCCCAACCAGCGGTATATCTGCTACCTTACTGTCAGGGAAATTATATTTTTGCTGAACAATTTATATTTAACTACATGCATGTATCTAAATTCTGTTTTAAACTTAAACGAGAAAATAGCAATGCTCACCAGTTGATGTGTAACCCCTTTAGAAACATACTATTTATTTCTTAAGAGCTTTAATGGAAATTTTTTTTATAAGTTTTAGTTATACATTTCATATCATTCATACTGAAAATCAATGGCATTATGGAAATATTAGAAACATGATCTTGACAAAAAAAGAATTACATTAGTGATAAATATATGAATTTCATGTAGACATTTACATTGTTAAATAAATAACTCCAACATATCTTTGTAGGAGATCTTCAATTATTCCCATGTTCCAGGACATGCAATTCTTCATCCTGGTCGTCATCGGCATGGTGCCAGACCTACAACATCTGGGAATAGGATGAATTTAGTTGTCTGGTGTAGAAGGTATTTACATCACTTCTTTTACTACAGAAAATTAACATAGCATGGCCCCTTGTTTCACTGAAGCAGCAAAATTTTCACACTCGTCCCCTTGTGACTTTAGATTGCAAATCATAAGTATTGTTCTTCTCAATTACATTATTCATCAATCTTCATGTTGTTGTCACAGTTCGGCTTTCAGAGAGTTGAAGAAATATCAGAAAGATTTTCCTAGCTGGTGTGGAGAATGTAAACGCAAGAAGAAGGAAAGAGCACGCCTATCCCTTATGGTCGCCCAACAGGTAACACTATTGAGATGTAAAGAACAACAAAGATTAATGTTAATGCTTTCATCTTCATGAAACTAATTCTCTCTGTGTCTTCACTTTTGCAGGAATTACTGAAGAAGGAAATATAATCGGCCTTCTGAACTTGCACATGCAAATCGTGTTATAGGCATTTTTTTCATAGTGTACATCAATGTTTTTTTCATACTTCCTGATATTCTTTTTTTTCTTTTGGTTTCTCGGTTGGGGCCTTGCCTCTTACTTTCTCAGAAGATTGAAGGAAGCATGGCCACAAGATTGAAATCTCATGCATTTCTAACCATGCAAATCCCAATCAATGAACAATTATAAATTTTGCTAGAAACTTGGCCAAAAGTTCCATTCACAAAATACTATTTGCTAGAAATCTTACTTTTTAAGAAGTAAACAAAGCGTGAAAACATAGGTTTTTTTTTTAATTAAAAATATATTTTCCAGTGAATACCTCATAAGTCAATATTTGGGCTATCCTATCGGTCGTGCCCATGGACCAAAATAAAATATGTGATTTGTTGATTTTTGTTTTCTTTATTTTTCTCTTTTAGGTTAGTTCACAGTAACTTCGTTTTAGATAAATTTTCAAAATTCCCCCTTATTGTAAAAGAGATTTGTGTGACGAGGAGGAATTGTCAAAAAAATTCTATTGGAGAACAATTTATGGTGATTAGCAATCTCCAATTTCTTTCTTTAGTAATTTAAACTATGAATAAGGTTTAATTAAACTTTTTGATATAGAGGAAGCATTACGATTACACAAGCTAATTTTTACAAAGGTAGTCATTACACAAGCTAATAAACTCATACACTGTTTTTTTATGTTTTTGTAAAACAGAAGAAAGAAGTATTAGGATTGTAGTCTCGTTAAGACATGCTAAATACACAAATTGAAGACAAAATTTAAAAAATTGTTGGTGGGGATTTGAATCCCATCTCTTCACCCAAGCGACGCCACTATTACCAGTAAATAAAAGTTTTGCTTTATTATATAATTAAAAACTATATTATGTATAACTTAATAATTTTAAAGGCATTAAACATATCATAAATGGGACACCAAAATTTAATATATTTATAATTATTAATTAAATTAAAATGAAATATTAATAAATTAATAATTTTGAATATTTATAAGTATAAGTTTATATATATATATATATATCTTAAAATCAATATTAATGGTTTAAAAATAATTACAGTAAATTAATTTATATAGATATTTTAATAATTTATACTAATCAAATTGATTGGCACTCTATAACTTACAATTTTGTTAATTTATTTTTATTAATATTTGATATTATGAGTACAAGCTAATAAGTTAATATCAATAAATATAAGTTCATAAATAAAAATTAAGTATGTATAGTACAATGCAAATAATTTATTTACAACTGATAAATATAAATGTAATTTAATTCAGTATGATCAGTTTAGTGGTAAGAGATTAGAATAGATGTATGAAGACTTTAGGTTCCATCCTGATTTCTGTTCCTGAAAACAAAAAATATTAGCTTAATTTTAGTGCAGAGGATCCTCTTCTGTATCGTTATTTCTGTTAAATTAGTTATTGCTAGGATCTGTTATGTTAGTTTCTTCATTCGCTCCTTTATATACAGCTAGAACCTCCAATTCTCCACTACAACGCATTCAAACCAATTCTTCTTAGCTTTTTCCTCCTCGAATTTCCGGTAACATTCCACTTCAATTCTTTCTCTTTCTCCATTATCTCTCTCTTTCTTAACTCTCCCTTCTTCCCATTGAAGGTTAACGAGAACGTTGATGCCACATACCTTCCCTTTCTTCTCACAATTCTCCCAAAGAAAATGGATTCCGAGGAACCTGACTCAAATGTAAGAAATTTGCATTTCCTTTCTTCTACAAATTCTCCAATGTAATCACTCCCAGAACCTACCTCAAAGAATATATATAAACTGATGAACAAGTTGACAATATAGGTTCAGTTAATATCTTGCATCTCTTTCAAACAAACTCATCATGTTCTATAGTTAAGCTAATGTAGAAACTCTTTCTGAACTTGTCATCGTTTTCTTTTTCTTCAATAATATTATTTCATCGCTCACAATGTCCGTGCAAGAATAACCCACTTGCATCCAAGATCTTTTCACTTGTCTTAGAAAATGTCATAATAACATGTGTTATTTGCTTACTGGTATTAAGAATTACTTGTGAACCTAAAATGGTGATGATAAGTGAGCACGACATTTCTTGTTTTGTTGACAGCGAGTTATTCTTAGTATGAGAGTGGATTTTAATTTTTTTTTGTATTTTTATCTTGTCTTTGGCTTGGTTTCGTGATTTACTCTTTAAGCTTTTCTTCTGCTATGTTGGATTACAGACTCAAGCTCGGGCTGAGTACAGGCAAAATTTGATTAAGAATTATCCTGTAAGTTTTCAACACATGAGAAAATGACACTTGTATTTGTAAATGGAATATTTTCTTGATGGTTTCATGTAACTATTTTTTCCGAAATAGTGAGAGATGGATTGATGCGATAACTTCTCTTACACTTTTTAACAGTGGACATAGTTTTTTTGGTACTTATCTATTAGAGTAAATGTCAACATTAAATTTTTTTTTCTAATGTAGTATGTATGTTCCAATCTTGCTCGATCTTGCCAGTTATTCACTTTTATTTATAGCGTCAGCATAAGGATATATATGAAATGGATGCTGACAACATTTTCACACCATCATTTCTCTGTGCAATTGACGGAAATACCGAAGCTGATTTTAGACAAATAATGGATGAACCTTCTCCAGGGGTTTTTACATTTGAAATTCTTCAACCACTATTTTGTGAAAAGCTGATATGTGAGGTATCACATATTTCTTTGCTTTTCTTTTCATGCACATATCATTTCCTTTTTATCCGTTCTATATTAAGTGTTTTATGTTCTGATTAAATTCTGATTACTTAGGTGGATAATTTCATAAGATGGACCGAGGATAACAAAATCCAAATCATGCGACCTAATGTAATGCATCAACATGGTGCTATTCTTGATGATTTTGGCCTGGAACCCATGCTTAGAATATTTAGGAGAAACTTCATACAGCCTATAACTCGAGGTAACTTTTTTTAACGAGAATGAATTAGAAAATTATGACTGAGATGAAGAAATTCATATAATGATGTGGACTCACTTTTTGCAATTTTATTTTTAGTTTTCTTCTACGGATTTGGTGGAGCCTCGCTGGACTCTCACCATGCTTTTGTTGTTGATTATGGAATCACCAGGGATGGAGCAGTTGGTTAGTTTCTCAATCATAGGTCACTGGCTATTACTTGGAATCTGTAATAGAACCTAAATAGAGTTTAATGTTTCAAGCTTATCTATTTATTGTTTATGTTAATCTAGTTTAATCATTCTCTTGATGGTATATGCAGTTAATCCAAGTTCCAAACAAATTAGCTTTGCATGCTTTTGTTGAAGTCTAAGGAGCATTATTTTTGCAGACTTACACATGGATGACGCAGACATAACCTTGAATATTTGCTTAGGATATGAATTTACTGGCGGACAACTATACTTCCGGGGTGCTCGATGTGATGAACATAGGAATACAGGGTTTCAACCAGAAGTATGTTTACTACCTTACTTTCATTCATGGGAGAGTTATGCAGAATAATTTATATTTAACAAAAGCTACATGTTATAGCGGGAGAATCCAAAACCTTACAAGTCTCTTACATACCTTAGAAGTCTCTTACATTGTTAAATAAAAAACTGCGTGTAGGAGATGTTCGAGTATTGCCATGTTCCAGGACGTGCAATTCTTCATGGTGGTAGGCACCGGCATGGCGCTACAGCTACAACATCTGGGAGAAGGCTCAATTTAATTTTCTGGTTGAGAAGGTAGGCTTTTGCATAACTTGTTTTTACTTGAGAAGGATAATCTTTGACACATGCATGTTGTCATGCAGTTCATCTTTAAGAAGAAAGTCGAGGATACTCCCGAGAGATTGTAGTGGCTGGTGTGGAGAATGCATGCGCGACGAGGATGTTAAGTCCCCGTGAACATGCACATTGAGCTGATTTGATGCATTCATCATTGAGCTCTCTATGTAGTGTTGTCATCTTTGTTTGAAAGTAACTCTGCAACTAGAAAAAAGGCATTTAATATGCCTGCCATGAAAAGTTCACTCTTTACACTTGCTAAGCCAACTTGACAACTTGACTATGGTTGGTTTCATGACTTTATCAGGACAATAATTCAAGACTTTTTACAAGCACAATTGTTCAATTCAAAGTCTAGCAAATATAATCTTTCTACTTTATATTCAAATAATAATTGGATCTCATATTGTTAATGAAATAAATGCTAATGATAGATTTGTTGATAAGGAAAATTATATATATAGTATGAATTCGTAATAGATTATTTAATCTTTTAATTTTTCCTTGAAATTAAAAAGGGAATCTGTATGAAAATTTTACAAAAATAAAAAGTTGCTCTGGTGATAAAGTGTTGAAGTATATCCAATCTGTGATGTGGAGAAGTAGCTGGCCATAAGCTGGATGGCAAGAAGCAACAGCTAGTAGTAGCAAATCAGAGACACATTCAACATTTAATGGATCATTCATTTACTACTATTAAGTCCCCAGTTAGTTTTACTATCATTATCTAAACATCATTTTTTCATTCTGCACATTCAATATAGTATACTAGTATAAAGACTACTTTGTTTTTTCCTCTTCTTTCTTCAAGCTTCACTCAATCTTTTACTGCAAAATATTTGCATTTACAGAGTTTAAAACCAAACAATTGCGTTGGGACTTAGTTAGCATCAGTTTTGGGTGAAACTATTTATATCGAACCATTCAATCTCACCCCAAACGTCTCTCACATATCTTTGTTTGTATTTACCCATTTTGGAATTACTGCTTTTAGAAACAGACCATAGTTGAGATCGAACTAGAATAAGTAAGGTCTAATTTTATATATAAAAATAATATCTTTAGAAATTTATGAGAAATTAAGAAAGGATAATAAAAATACAGATGATGATAAAAAATGAATTATTTGACATCAGTAAACTAGTAAGGAGCGAAACATTCAATTTTACAAATCCAAAATAACCTTATTTTTCTATTTACAAGGTTTAGGATATTAACGAAAACAATTCATATAGTTATTTCATATATTAAAAAAATGTAAATTTGGATTTTAATTAAACTTTAACTAACTTACATTAGAAAATATATTCTATATAATTATATTTTTTATTTTAAAATAAATTATTTCAAATTATTGTGTTAAATAGTTTTTTTTAAAAAGATACCTTCAAATAAATATTTTTATGCTTTTTAATAAAATAAAAAATTATTTTTATGATTATATAATTAAATATAAAATTATTATTTATATTATATAATCAAATTAAATCAGAATAGGTGAAATTTATTAATACGTTATTAAATTAATTTTAATTAAATATATTAAATAAAACCCAATTTATTATTTAATCTAATCGTTATTAAATACAATAAATAAAATTAAATCCAATATAATAATTCAATCGAAAAAATCTAATTGAATTAGGTAAAATAAATTAATAAATTGTGTTGAATGAGCTTACACATAGACATACAATGTTATGGATGATTGAATCTTAATCTAGAAGGCAAATGGTGATTGGAATGTGAGAGTGTGAGTAGTACACTTGTTCAGAGTGATGTTAACACCTTTGCTGCTATGATTGATTGTTCAATGAATAATCAAAGAGTCTTGTTCTTCTTCTTCTCTACTTAATATATTTTAAGAATCTTCTGGACTCTCCTACTTCCACTAACTAATGGATTTCTATCATAACACTTCCTGAACCTTCCTACAAACCTTTCTATTATCACATTCTTCTAAACTTTCATTTAATATTAATGCCAACTCACTACTTTTCCCACCCACCTTCAAATTCTATTATCAAACTTTCATCCATTCTCTACTCTTACTAACAATTCCAAAGAATAGATTTACAATGATGTTTTACCTAATTACTTTTAAGACTATTTTTTTTTTCTAACTTTCTTACCTTCCTCCATTTGCCTCTGTTTGCCATTATAGAGTAGAGTGTCATTTTGAATTCTTCACTTATCTCTTTCTTCTAAACACTTTTTCTATAGCCATGACCAACCAACATATATCCAAAGAACATGTCAAGGTCAAGCACAAAAACTAATAAACAAAACTTGATATGGCTGTTGTACCTAAACTAGATTTCCCATTTTAAAATTCATACCATTTCATGAACCCAATGAAGATATTTTGGGAGATAAGCTTCTCCATAAAAATACTTTCAAAAAATAAAGATATAAATATTGTGATGATGTTAATGATATGTTAATATTTAAGGTAACAATACAAAACAATTAAAAAGCATTTATGAAGAAGGTGATATAAATGACATGCATGTATTAACGATAGCAGAGTATTGTCAATATTTTTATGGAAATTGATCTTATATTGAATTTTTAGGTTAAGTAATATTTAAAATTTGCTGTTTGTTCAAAGTTTAATTTTATTTTTTATCTTTTTCTTTCTTAGTTTGGTCTTTTTTAGTTAATTTATTGATTTCCATGATGATAAAAAAATCACCAGAATTGATAAAAACTATCACAGTTCTTCATAGTAAAAAAATTTAACATAAAAAAAAAAAAAAAAAAATCTAAACCAATGTGAACACTAAATTTGGTGATGATAACGTAAAAATTAATGGAAAGGTTGGTTTCAAATTTAATTTCTCTAGAAATATAATTGACAAAATCATCTTGCATGTCTTTCTTCTTTTTACCTAATTGACATAAAATTGCAAATAACAATTACTATATGTAATAAATTTCTTGAAATGTGAAGTAATTACCAACAAAAGAGCGTTAGATTGGACACAATGAAAGTTTATCAATTATGGAAGGTATATTGCATGAATCTTTTAAATTAGTATGACTCAACCCCTTTATATTTATATATATGCATTTTTATTTCTTTTTATTTGTTTAATGTGAAACTTTATAGTTTTCAATACTCTACCTAAACTCAACTACATTTGTCCAATTATCACTTGCGTAACATCATGTTAACAACTTGGATTATTTCTATTTGTTCTTAGAGTTGTACTCAAGTTATCATGTTAATGACTTGGATTATTTTCATTTGCTCTTAGACTTGTATGAAAATGAATGAAAACAATAATTTTGAATAAAATTTCACTCATTATAAAATATTGGTAGAAAAAAAGTAACTAACATTGAATTAAAAATAAACATGTTAAATTTGATTGGAAAGAAGATTTAGATTTAGTCGATTGAAAGTGTATTAAGAAAAAGAAAAAGAATTAAAACGTAATGATGATTCATTTATTCTGATTGCTCCAAAAACATGTGGTTGCTTCGTGTCTCTTCCCACACTTGTTTCTAGCCACTAAAAATGCGGTCGGTAGATACGCGGATCTCATTGGACGGCGTCGATTGGATTCGGGTCAATGACGAACACTCTCTCATATGCTTCATTAATTTAATTTAATTATGGAAAATAATTAAGAGAATACTTAAAAATACAGTTAAAATTAAAAAAAAATGAATTTATTAAGTAGTATTTATATAAGATAGAATTTTGAATTATATTGTTTAGTGAGATTAGGATGAAGAAGTGAAGTGATTTAAGAGCATTATGATGTTTATAGTCTGAACACAAGTCACCGACCCAGCGCAGATCATGCAAAATCTGTGTGTTGCAAATCTTGGTGACATCTTCTTTAGCTATCAATTCCTTGCTTTATCTTAGTTAATACACATTTTTTAATTAAGAGCTTTATTAATTGAGTTAGATACACGTTAATTCACGCCACAAGATTAAAGTTGGCAAAGAGATTCTTTTCATTTTCTATCAGAGCCAGCCCAACACCTCCTTAAACCATTGAAAATTGCACTCACAAACACTATTAATTACTCTCTGACAACTCATAATTAATTACAGGTTTTATCGTAAATAATACCCTAATCTAATTATTTGTTTCTTTGTTTGGTGTTAATTTCTTACTACAAAGTTTGAAATCTTGCATATGTGGATCATTGCTTACATTCCATGTTCGTTACCACCCCTAATGAAGCATGTTTCTCAACTTGCTTATTAATATCTGAATAGCTCTATGGGGACAAACATATCACAAGTTGGTACACAATATCTTCATTTCTTTTCCGAACTCTCACTGCATTCTTTTTTTTTTTTTGAATCATAAATAATGAAATGTTATTCTTGTCTGCATTTTGAATCATAAAAAATTGATCTAGATTCACTTTATAATATATAAATTAATTGTTACATTGTGATCAATTGAATATTAAAATATGTTCTATAGCGGTGGAACTCCTTTCGAAGACCAAGGGGCACCACCGTTTCCTTTTATTAAAAGAAGAATACAAAACAAAATGGAAGCACACTTATAAAGTGTTTTAAAATAGTACAAATTCATTTTATAAATTCATATTGCAAAACTGAATTATTAGTATCAAAATTTATTAGATCTAGTTTATCATCTATAGTTATTATTAAATTATATATATATATATATATATATATATATATATAAAAGAGCACACACGGTTTAATTTTTATGAAGATGTTATATCTATCTTCCAGAAATAAATTAAAAGAATAATAAGAGAGAAAGATGGTACGCAGAGGATAGTGTAGGGGCAATTTTGTGTGTCTGGACTCTTGTTACTTCCTCTGTCTTTCTTTCTTTTCTTTTTCTTTTTAAAGAAATAGAAGGATATCATTTTATCCTTTCTGGAGCAATAGACAAAAAAATGTCTCATTTAAAAATAAAGTATAAAAAAAGTAATACTTTTTTTCTACATCGATTCAAAATAATAAACTGAATAGCATACATGAACATGAATATCTAGGATCATACCTTCTTTTTTTCTTTATCAACAATACATAAAAAGAGAAAAAAAAAAAAGGATTGTTAGAGGAGGGAAAATCACAGTTTAAATTCTAATAATATTTATTTATATTGAATCCATTAAGGTAGTGTATTGATGTTATTATCTTAAAAAGAAAGAATAGAAAGTTTAATTTTGAACATATTAGTAAATCTTTAGCGTAGTATTTGTTAAGAAGTTATTGAGATGAGAAATGGTGAAAATGATGAGGTTAGTGGAGAAGGAAAAGGAAAAGGAGATATGTGAGTTAAGGTTAGAGTAAGAGACAGAAAAGTTCAAAAATAAGAAAGGGGAGTTTGCTTTACAACTAAAAAAATGGCATCTAACTATAAAAATGGGGACAGAGAATCTTAAAGTAATCGATGGACGTAAAAGAATAAAGAAAAATTGTAGGGATAAAATGGAAAAGAAATTGAGATGTGTTGGAGAAGAAGTGATTAATTTGGTAAAAGAAAAAGAGGAAGAAGAAGGTATTGCATATTTGAGAAAGATCCTGTGGACCTTTACACGTTTAAAAAGCGAAACTAGTTCAATGTATATGTATGAGATAAAGACCACATGCCAATTTCCTTATAATTTACTTCCATATAAATAAATCATCACCTTGCACCATTGACTCCACCATCTTTCATCTTTCATCTATTGCTAAACCTACAAAATCATCTCTTACACTGCAAATTCATCTTCAACCCTTTCTTTTTATTTTCCCAAAATCCTAAATATTTATCAATAATATTAAAATTAAAACAAAAAACAAAGAACGTCTCAAACACGATAGCTTTAGCTTTGGGACACCTAATCAACGAAGCAGAGAGATTTAATTTTTGGGAAAAGCTCAGATTAGAATTATTTTTAATCACGTTTTGACAATGTTTGTTTGATGTAATTAATTTGATTAATTGGAATAATGTTAATTAATAAAAGGAAATAGAGAAAATAGGAATAAAAAAGGAAATGAGAGAGAGGGTGGCTCACATCACATCAGAGAGGCTTTTTAAAACGAGGTGGAAGGTGTTGTGTTCTCGCAATCCACAGAAAGACGACACGACACGATACGATACGATACACCGCAACCTCTTCAAATCGTCTTTCCCAAAATCCATTCATTCATTCATTCATTCAGAATTGCTTCGACAAAATTGAAATCATGGGTTTGCAAAGCCAATTAAACGACGTGTCGTCGGGTTCGATTCCGCTTCTGGTCTTGGCGCAGATAGCCATGTGCGTCAACTACCTCCGCTCCATGCTCCTCGCGCTCTTGCAATCCCTAGGTCTCGCCCGATTCCACACCCACCAGATCGTCGACGACCGCTTCCTCGCCGCCGTCGGATCCGGCCTCGCCGGAATCATCATGCTCTCCGATCAGCTCACGCTCAACAACCAATTCTTCTTCTACGACGGCGCCGCACACGACCACCCCTGCGTCGTCTGCCAGGCCGCCTTCCAGGACGGCGACCAGCTCCGCATGCTCCCCTGCCGCCACGTCTTCCACCGCCGCTGCTTCGACGGCTGGCTCCACCACTACAAGTTCAACTGCCCCCTCTGCCGCTCCCCGCTCCTCTCCGACGAGCGCGTGGCCCTCACCGAACGCCGCCTCGGCCAACAACTCATCTCTTGGTTCTCCCTTCACTGATGCGACGCCGTTTCGCTTTTTCAATCTCCCACTTCTACCCCTCTTTCGCGATCACTTTTTTTACAGACCTGGATGCGGTTTCTTTTCTCTTTTTTTTTTTTTTTACTTTCCCTTCTTTTTTTTTAATATTAGGGTTTTTATTTTTTTAGGGTATTATTAGGCTAGATTTTTTTTTTCCTTTTGTCTTTTTTTAACAGTAATTTTGGTGAAGGTATTTTTTGAAGGGTTTTCTAGCGTCTGAGAATCCCTTTTGAGCTTCTGTAAATTTTGGACTCCTGTGTCTATGGTAATAATCGGAGATATCAGAAAGTTTATGCACAAATTTCCATAACAGAAGAACAATATATTACACTTTCTTTTTCGGTTTAACTTTGGTAAATATTGCATACTTCTGATTCACTTTCTAGTTTGTGGGTACCGTAAAAGAGAAAAGGAAAAAGAAAATTATCGGTTAAAATAATAGTTATTCTGAAAATTAATAAAAAAAGTCAAAGGAAGTAATAATGGCTTTGAGCATTTAACTAAACTCCCAAAGAAAATTATGATACACACAGAGATGTATACGCAAGTGGAAATTATTGAGTCCTGTGATTTTTATTCAGAACTCTTCTGATGCCGATTACAGAGATTATTAATATTTAGATGTAGTTTGTTTATAAGTTTTTTTAGCAGTTCTTTTAATTACATAGTGCTAAAATCTAAATTTTAATTATATGAGTTATGTGAAATTTTTTATTTTGATTAGGGAATCATAGAAAAGGTATTTATGAAAGTGTATTTTAATTATATAATTTATGTTTGTGTAATGGCAATAGTATTTTGAAGCATTAAATTGGAAATTAGTTGGAGAAAAAGGAGTAAATTGAATGAGATCATTTTCCAGTTTGGCAAAGGCTGTGTGTGTGTTGTTGAAGAGAGGTCTCTCAGCATGCGGCGCCACTATCTACGTCACCATTAAAAGTCACTTCAGGTGTCACTGCAACTACACACCACATTTTTCATTCAACTATAATTACCATTTTTACATTTTTTATATTTCATTTATTCTTTCAATAACAATAATACTGCAATTTTATTTATTTTTATATTATGCTTCACCCCCCATATTTTAAAAGTTTGAAGGAACACAACCTACTTCTTATGTTTGATGAATATTTTAAAAGCATTAGAATTCACATTGGTAAAAAGATAAACTTCTTTTTAAACTTTATATGTTTACATTTATGAAATAAAAACAAGGGAGGATTTTATGAACACAAAAATTTGAACTGTGACATCTCAGGTAAAATTATTAAAAATAATGCATGAAATATCAAGTTAATGCTCATACTATTTTTCTATTTTTGTGAGTCACGACACCATTAGTTGAAGTTATAATTAAGGAGGGAGGAATATTGAGACTAAGACCTACATACCTCTCCTCTAATTTAATAGTATACAAACCAGTATGCACATGCTATTTAAAATGAATTTGTTGACTCAGATAAGTTTTCCTAACTTAGTAGATCAGACACATGGTCATAAATATTAATAATAACTATATCAATTAACAATCCTGAATTCTTAAAGTGCTTATAATCACCAAGATTAAATGAAAGTATGAAAAACAACAATGTTGGAAGAGATAGAAATAGACTCAGAACTAACTAACAGCAGAAGAAGATATATATGGTAACGTAATACTATGAAATTAAGAAAGAAAAGAAAAAAGTGAAGTGGAAAAACCTTGGTATTTGTATTACTATTTTAAGAACCGACCAAGTTGAATGATTGTTGGGGGTGTTTAAGGATTTTTATAAAGAGAGAAACTTGAGACTGAGTCTACAATGTCCGCATCATAATTGCAGAAGTTTAGTATGAGGAACAGAACAGAACAGCAGTAATGGTCCAGATTGTGAGGTGATGAAGTCGGGTGGAGAAATACAAGAATTCATAGGACCATTCACACTCCCTTCTTTTCTGTCATCCTCATGCAAACCTACACATTTTCCATTTCTCACACGTTTCACTTTCATCTGCAACACCATATTTTATACTTTTTAAGATAAACTCAAAATTATGTTCTAAAGTTGAAACCAAAGAGTAAAATGAATCTTAAAAATGAGTACATGTTAACCAAAATTATAGTTTAAAGTTGTAAAACATGTTTGTTAGCACAGACAGCATTAATTAGAGTGGCATCTGGATGAAAAATAAAATCAGAAATTGGTGGTATAGGAGGCACAAGAGGTTTTGGAATTGGATTTGAATTTGGATAGGAAGGTTCGTGATTTCTTAGATTTAGTAGAAAATGGGTTAAAATGAAGGTTTCAAAATAATTGCAACGATTGCGATATTTGAATAGTTTGGTGGCATATGGTCCCCAACACAAAACCCCTCTGGTTGCATCACTTTCACATTTTTCTGTTGTCTGCATAATTTTGGAATGGACCAATCCAACCCTTGTACAACTTTCGTAGAAGAAGATGTTGCAGTAACATAACACCACCATTTTTCTCTCACCGCATCATTATTACTGTTCTTAATTAAACTCACATTGCTCAGCTTTTTATGCATTTTTTCTTCATTCCTGTCCATCCATTTTTCCTCCTTTCCAAACCAACCACTTCAATGCCAAAATCAGATTTCTGAAACCTTCAACATTTTCTCTTCTGTATTTCCTCCAAGTTAAAACACAAAAATTGAATATTTATTCTTGTGATATTTGTTTTGAATTAAAAAATATTTATTTCCCTGATTAAGCTTTCGCTTTCCACGTCAGCGATAAGCTTTGTTCTTTTGTTCACTAAAATATCTAAAGAGTAAAAGTGGAAAGTACTCTGAACTGTTTGAAAAATATTTAAATAAACCCAACTTGCCATCAAAAGTGACCTCTTAATCTTCATCTCCGAACAAGATAACCGATGATAGAAGTTGAATGGACCCAAATCGTTGGACGGTGCCAGTGAAAATTCTACTTTTCTTACATTATTTTTACTTCCAATTATTTATACAAAGAAATAATTCTTTTTTATACACATTACAATTATTTTTATGTTTTTCTTTTTATAACTGTTCATGAAAAAAATTATCTAAAATATAGAAGACAAGTTTCTCCAGAAAAATGTGGAAATGCAATATGATACGAACTTTAAACGAGAGGATGAAATTTTAAATGACTAAAATAAAAGCTTGGTTGGAAGAAGGTTAGATAGCTGTTTGGATTATGATAAGATTGTGATAACAATCACTTAATTGACATATATGTCCACTAGTGAGTCAAACAAACACTTCCACTTCAAGAAAAACGTTAAAAAGAACAAAACAAAACATGTGAATATGTTTTCTTTTTTTTTCCTCTATTAAAAATGCTATTATTTATAAATACAATTTTCTCTATCAATCTCATACACTTAATCATCTGATAAAAAAATTATAATAATATTCATGCTAAATAACATCAGTTAATTAATAACAAAATGATTCATATGGCATGGCATGAGTCCATGACCAAGATGGAGACTTGGGAGAAAGAAACCAAAAAGGGTAAGTTGAAGATTCCATTCCACACTCCTTGGCTGCCAATGCTATGTATGACCCTTTACATTTTGATAATATTATTTTCAAAATATATTCTATAATAAATTCCATAAAAAATATAAAATAAAATACTCTGAAAAAATAGATAAAGAATAATCATTCTTAAAATTTTTATGTCATCTTCATTTGAGCCGACAAAAGAAAATAATTAGTAAAATAAAAAGACAAAAAAATTGGGTTGCATTGCTGGTGAGGCCAAGTGAAACATTATCTTACATTGAGTCAAACAGTGTAAGGCCAAGGTTCATTCTGGGTTCCTCCATTCTGAGCCTCACAATACAGTTTCGGTTCTTAATGGATGCAACATTCATGTCTACAAAAACTGTTATTTGATGGTTTGAGATAATTATGACAATTAATTAAGTGTAATTAATCTTTTTAAAAATTAAAAATTTTAAACATGTCAAATGATAACCCCAAATTACCTAATGATTTTTGAAGCAGAGGAAGAGGAACATATGATACTGTGGATAGAACTAAAGCTCTGAAGTCTAAATCAATGCCATTTTTCTTAGCGTATGATGAACTCAGCACATTATCATCTCTGCATCTGCATTTGCCAAATTATTTTACTGGGTGTCGTTATTGATATTATTGGTTTCTTCTGGCTTTGTATCACATTAGATTCCTTATTATTTTTTAACGTGAGCAATAATTGGATATTAAATTATCTTTATTATCTTCAACTAAAAGTGTTAAAAATTGAGATTATGCGCCACCCACTTAGATATTTGACCATATAATATATGTTCCTTTTTATGTTAATTGCTTTATATGGATGGTATCAATATGGCCTGCAAATAGACCCTGCTGTTTCATCCACTAGCAACAGAGACGGGAAACTCCAACACAAAATAAGATATACTACCTCAATTATTTTGAATAATTTTCATTTTTTACATTCAATTCAAACTCCAAATATCAAATACAAAAAATTAGTAGATGCTCATCTTAAAGTTAGGCGCATAGCAGCAACATTCAACGAATGTCATTAGTTATATTCTAGAATGAATGCAGAGTTTATTGTATTTGCAACTATGTTCTTGCACCTCTCATGTAGTATTTAATAATGAAATGACAACTAAGTTTCCTTCTCTTGCAAGCTGATCCAAGTTCAAAGTTTCAAACTTAAGGACGATGAGAATGAAAGAACCTTCAACCATCCTTTTCCTCGTAGCTTCCTTGTTGGCCTGACTCTATATTTCAATCTCAAGGTAAAGAGATTGTACTGCAAAATGCAGAGAATATAGAAATATCAGCTACCCTTTTCGCCAAAGCCGCCAACCATTAATTGTGGTGGTCCTCATATTATGCATTTTCTTTCTGACATCCAGGGTCATGCTACAATTTTGGTTCAAGAAAATAATAATAACCTAACATTCTTTAAACAAATTAATCCTTCAATATATACTTTATCTGGATAGAGTTATATTTGGAAAGGGTGAAATAAGACAACCATTACTCATAATGACAAGTAATTTTGAATAAGGGTTCTGATATAGAAAGATAGAAACTATCCTCCAAAAACCCTTGATACTACTTGATAAATACAGAGTTATGTTCAACATTTTTTTTTTTTTATGATAGAGTTATATGAAACATGTTACTATATTACTCCGTTCATGTAAAGCTGTAAAATTTCAAAACCATTTGGAGTTTGGTGTTGGGGAAAAAACAGTGAAGTCAATTAACTATGACAAGCAAAATAATCAGCATTGATGTTAACCTTTAGCAAATGACGGAAAGGGTAAATGGAATCTCTTCTTTTCTAACCTTTTGTTTGATTGTGTTTTCTATTAAAAAAAAGTTGAATAAGTGTTCAATTTAAAATGTTATGTTTCTAATTCTTGGTTTATTTGGAAAAATTATCTTTTAAAAGAATTTGAAAGAAAAGTTTCCGAGGATATAAAAAATTTATGTTTTAGTTCTTTTAACTAAATGTGACGACTGTTTTCTTTTAACAAACTTGAAGATGATACTTTAAAGGAGGGAGGCAAAACATCAAATGAAATGAACTTGAACTCTGACAAATTTTGAATTTCAATGCATCTTTTTCTTAACTTCTGGGTTTATTTAGGCTTGATTTACATGTAATTGTTAGTAAGGACTCTTGCATATCTTGTGGGAGGTATAATTAGTCTCTGTTAAACATATATAAGAACTTTTGGTCATATTTGAATTTGGCTCAAGCTTTCTGCTTATGAAGAAGTTTAAACTTCTCTTGTTCCTGAGACTCTGACATTTGAATTGTATCAAGGATTTCAACATCCTTTATAGCAAAATTTCTTTGTCTTGTCTATTAAGAAATCAATGGTGACATCATCCTCATCTATTTCTCTAATACTATTATTTTCTTTAAGTTCTTGACTTCTCCATCTGATTTTTTTGTTTTTCGGAAAGGAAGAATATATAGTCTGATTAAAATATACTTTTCTCTGCTTGAATTGTTCATAACATCTTTGATGAGAAATGTCATCATAATTTGCTTTTCCATGAACTTAAAATAGGCACTAAGTGCAACTGTAGAGCAATAGCCGGATTTTAGTTTATTTTTTGTTATGGAAAACATGCTCAGTATGAATAAGGTAAAGTCATGAGATGCTTTTAGATTCTTTAACCAAGTAAGACAAGACTTATTGAATTACTTATAGATCTTTCTGTAAGATAATTAAGATTTTTAAATAGACATAAGACTTAAAAAAAAAAAAAAGTCTTTATCACATAAATAAGTTCAATTCACGTTTAATGACAATGATAAAGGTCAAGTTGAGATCAACAAACTCTAGTATGACTTGACCTGTTTCCATCCCTACTTGTAATTAATCTGAAACAACAATCAAATTATCTTATTAAGCAAAACTTTGTCAGCATTGTATTGGTTTAACCATAGCTACTAACATGAGTGCTGAAACTTTTACTATGTTTTTTTTTCACATTTTGTTGTAAAAGCTAAGCCATAACAATAAGAATTAGTTAACTATCAACTTCAGAATTATTGTCATCCATCTCTTCTTAGCTAGTACCCCACATTTTCCTTAATGGTCGGAGAAGGATTTAATTAAAAAGCACGACTTTATACAGTACACTTGTCTCTCATTCAGGAGGATCATCATGTACTTACATGATTAATATGAATACTCAAAAAAGTTCTTTTGCTTAATAATACTAATCATAACTAGTGTTCAGTAAAGACACTTTATTTCTTCAGCTTTTGGGCAGGCAAAATCAAATTTACCCACTTTACCTCTGTTAGCTACACTGGAAGGGTGTTTTGTACAAATTGTCCCAGGCACACCCACAAAACTACTCTTTTTCTACATCGTAACTACAGTACTCATTCCATTTGACACCTAAACAGATAAATACAAAGAATATAAAAACAAAAGATAACTCATAAACATGTGCAAGACACTAAATTATATATTTATTCATTTGGGTCATCTGTTAAAAAATCCCATACTAAAAGTTCATATTACATATTTTCACTTTTATTTTTTGAAACAATAGAGATGACAATTTTAAATTTATACACAAATACTTTTCTACTTTTAGAAATGTTCAATATACTTGTTTATTATATCTTCAACCCAAAATGTGGAATTCTTAAAATAGCTTTATATTGTTCTGTTTACTGTTTCTGCAGTAGTTTTAATAACCTATAACATATAGTGGACCTTTTGAGACCATTATAGAGAGTGGAAGGGAATTGTAATTGGTTGGCAAAAAGGGTATTGAATTCAAGTTGATCAAACTATAGTTAATCAATTTCGTTATATATATGTTTGCCATGCACGAGTACATTAGTTAAAAGACAAATAGCTTCTAGTAGGTAACACTGATAAAGACGTATCATGTATCCAATTTGATTCATTTCTTGCGATTCAATCAATGCTGGAATATTCATCTCTCATTAGTTAGTTTCATTCTAAGTTCGTGATCAAACAGACATTAAAGTCCAAAGTGATCAACTTTCTTTCACCAAAGGCACACACTGCTTTTTTCCATTGCTTTTGCTTCTCTCATTCTTTTTTATTTTCTTTTGGACGTTTTGGTATCTTATCATTGTCTGCTTTGTATCTCGTATCGAAGGAAGGAAAAATCAAAAGCTGAAGAGCGACAAAGGGGGAAATTAAATTAAGAAAGCCAAACTCATTCATCCATTCATTCCCTTTATATAAAACTCACAACAAAGGAAAATACAGTGATGGGTGTAAGTGATGCATGCCAGAAGCATTAAGTTCCTAAATTAACAACCCAAACTCAAGACAAAACTCCCATTAGACCAAAACCACCACAACCAGACAAGCAACCTCGTATGCATCTCTTACATCCCATGATTCTTCCATCATAACATTAACATAACAATAATTAAACAAAAGATAAAGAAGAAAGAAAATAAGTGGCAAATACGTAAGAAAGAAGATGTAAAAATACAAAATTTAAGAACCTAAAGTTAAAGGTAATTCGGACCGCTACCCTCAATTCCCCGCGATGCAACGATGACATTCTCCCAATTCTTCACATTGTGATGAGCCAGAAACTCGGGAGAGTGCAATTGCAAAGCTTTTGTGTTGTGTTGTTTCCTCCATTCATCATCAGCTTTTACGCATACTTACGGAAATACCCATCCACCCTACACCAACGTCTACGACGGAGCTTGCATCTTTCACCGCCACACCTTGAACTCTCAAAGACAGACTCCTAGTCCTAGAGGCCATGCTTGTGGGGGTGATAAGAGAAAAGTTACGAGGGATAATGAAGGAGTGACAAAGCTAACAAAGGCAGAAGAAAATGGAAATGGGGAAGCTAGAGCTAAGCTAAGAAGAGGGTTTGAGAAAAAAGAGTTGGAATAGAGAGTGAGAGGGTGTGAGCATAGGGACAAGGGGTGACATGATGGGTCGTATATAAAGGCGAGATTTTAGCTTTTGGTTCTGCATTATTATTATTTTCATTTACAATATGCATGTGAAGAAAAAAAGAAAAGCGTAGTTGAAATTGTTGGTCTAATATAGTTAAGGGCATGTTTGTGGGGAATGCCAAAATGTCCACTAACTCGGTTTCCAAAGCTCTTGGAATTTTCATATTCATTTATCGTGGGTTAAAGGGGAAGAGGGAAAGAAAAAATTGTAGGGGTTTGATGGGGTTTGTTTGTCTGCGTATGTGAACGTGGCTTGGTTGTGGGGTAGAAAATTGGTGTTTGGTGGTGATTAACTATTTTCTCACTAAGCTCAACACACAAGCTTTTATGGGCAACTTTTTGGATTTATTACCTTATTATTGAGGGTTGGATTGGGAGAGATGATTTCATAGTGTGTAAGTAGTGGGGCATTAACCTAGATTCCAGTGAATGGATATGGGAGCAGATGATTGGCCCAAGGTGCAGCTAACCCCACCAATTCCTGCGTCCAACTTCACACCCATATATCATTGAGTAATCAACACCACCTTCCAAGGGAAACAACACATACAAACAAAAATTCCCAAACCAACATTTATGGTTTATACGTCAAATACTTCCTCTATATGTGATTTTCTTGAGTTATACCAATAGATATCCAATATGTTAATTGCTTCCTTATTCTGGATGCGACTTTCAACATTTCTAAAATAATTCAGACAAGCTAATAATCATAATTTTCATACATCAGATGTGTATCAGACAGTTCTATTCTTTCCTCCACATCCCTTCCCGCTCTTCATTTTCTTCTTCACATGAAAAAGTGTGTTTAAATTTGAGAAGGTTCTCATAATTCACATCAACTTAGGTCCTGGAATCAACGAGTAATAGTTGAGGTCTAGTGTGGACTCCACGCACAAGGAACGTCAACATTTTGAACTAGACATTCACATTTGCATGCGCATTGAAATTTAGGAGTCGTTGCAGTAAATAGGAAGACAAGGAGAAAAAGACAGTTCACAAATTCTACCTCATGCAATCTTTCTTTGCTTTATTAACAACCCTTTGTCTTAGTCAAAGATTATGATTTTATTCCCTGCTCATAATCAACTCTTACTCTTCCATGACGTTAGAAATTAAGTCCGAATTGAGTAGATTCATTGAAAATAAAAATGAATCCTGGTAGAAGTATGATAGTTGATAAACATATTTTTGCAATTATTGTGCAATGATCAATGATGGATGGTAAGATTGAAAAAGGTTGAATGATGTTTGTCTTGTAGCTGGGTGGGAAGAAAAGGGTAAGAAGAGATGAGATAGAGAAAATGGAGTTGGGGGAAGTAGGGTTTGGATTATAAGAAATATAATGGGGAGGAAAGTCGTTGTCTACCATATTGCTGGTATGATAAAGACTAAATGTGAGACAGTAGGAAACATACTTTTGAAGATGATAGAGAAAGAACGCACCTGTACTAACAAAATGTGCAGCTCAATCACTTTACTATAGATTTCCCCATCAGAATAGAAAAAAGCAACACCTTACAAAAGCACTATAACAAGTCAGCGCTATAGATTCCTTCTTCTTTCTTCTTTCTTCTTTTTTTCCTATATAATTATTCTTCATTTTTCCTTTACTTTCTTCCTTCAAACTTCTTCAATTACCCAATAATACTATCTACTGTTACCCAAAGAGAGGATTCTCCATTTATTCACACAAACTGCATCAAGAAAATGTCTTTTATAAATACTTATACCAAAACAGAAATTTAAACAAAATTCTTCAAAAGTTCTCACGATATGTTGAGTTTAAAATTAAACCTAAAAAATTTGCTACTTGTTGCGTCGGTTCTTGATATACCCCGTGGAAAGCCAAAGGTGGTGGTGGTGGTGGTGTACATTATTGTGAGAAATAGAGGCATGCAGCACCTTTTGATCTTGATCGAACGGATGTTACACGTGGCTCTGTCTTTGATTAAGATAAGAAGGGCGTTTCATCAATCAGATGGCTAGAGAGTTGACTCTATCAATAAAATTAGCGTGGGACCCATCAGGCACATGGGTTGCGTCCCACGTATTATGGTAGTCTCTCTATGACAGGGCCATTGCTGTCAAATTTACTTCAGCATTACGTCATTAATATGTCATTAGAGGATAACTAATATTTACGTCACCATAAATTTACTTAATTCGTGAAATATTTTTTTAATAATCATAAAATCTTATTAAATGAGTTACAGTTGAAGTATAAGTTACGAGTCACGTATATAGATAATTAATGGATTAAAAATGTTAGTGAAAATAATATATTGTATTGTTGAATAACTTAAAAATTGTCTTAACATAAAATAAGTAAAGAAAATTATATGATTGAATTTGAGGTTTTTTGTAAAATTGTTATAAAGAATGGTTTGAGAATAAAGATGAATGGGGAAGCATGTTAAATGGAAGAAAGTTTGGAGAAGAAATAGTTAGATGGATTCGTATAAACATTGGTTTTAGGGAAATTGTGTTTGCTTTTATGATCCTCTTAAAGACGTGCAATGCTGCAAAGGATTTCATACCAAACCAACACTCTCTACATTCATGTCTCACTTTTACGTTTCAATTCCTATGTCTGCCCTTCACTTTTAATCACCATTTTACATTTATCCAAATCAAATTTAAATTCTTCATATAATTACTATAAATATTATAACTTCTTCCTAATCCTATCATTACTGTATTAATGAACAACTTTATTAATATATATAATGAAAACATAAAATATTTGCATGCTACCTCATATTATTACTATAAAGTTACTATGTTTATTAATTATATAATTTCCTTTAGTTAGAGGTTATAATAATTGAAACAAGTGTGTTTGGGATAGTTGCAAGAGTTAAATGATTTCAATAGTTTAATAGTTTTAGAATTAATTTTCATTTAACTAAGTTTGCAGAATAATAATATTCAATTTCGTGTGCATGCAGTAAAAAAATTCAACTTTTACATAAAAAATTATGTAGGAAACTAAAAAAGAAAAAATATAATTTTTTAGATTGATAAAATCAACTTATTTTAAAAATATATTTTACTAAATTTCACGTGATAGTTCAAACAAATTAAAAAATAATTCTTAAAAAAATATTACTAAATTTAATTAATTTTCTTAATATATATATATATATTAAGAAAATTAAATAAATTATTTAGTAAATAGAAAAAATTACTAAAACGTTTTTATATTTTTTCTGTGTGTGTTTTATCTTCGTAATCTAATTAGTTTGCAGTTTGTATGTACTAATAATTGAGAAAAATTTTCTTACACCTAATTAGTCTGTGGTTGTTGTTGTGATCTAATAATATTATTATATATTAGTAGTTATGCTATAAGTTTATTTTTAATAAAAAGTTCTATAAATTAAAAGAGAAAACATTTATTTAAGATAAAACCGTGATAAATTATTAAATTTTAAAATAGATAATATTTCGAATTGAGTAAATGATCTAACTATATAATTTAAATAATAAAACTTGTGTGAAAAATTATTTAAAATAATATTGAATTATAAAATAAAATGGATGGAAGTAAGAAAAAGAAAAAAGAAAAAAAAAAGTGAAAATGGAGGTGTGTTTGTTGAATGTCTGAAGAAGAGTGAACAAAGAGCGGCGCGTGAGGCCTCGAGAGTGTATCTCACCCAACACTGGTGGGTCCCTTTCATTCCTTTCAATGTTTTTTACGCATTGGATCCCGCATGCGCATTTCTCTTCCTTTTTTTTTTTTCTTCATTATTCAAACACAATCCCAAGTAACCAAACTCTGCTTCTGGATTTTCCTTTCCTTTCAACATCATTTCATCTTTCTTTTTTTCTCTCTTTTTTTTTTTTTTTTAAAATAACTACATTTCTATTTTTCTTATTTATTTCTTTAATCTGTTTGTTAAATAGACAGTTTTTATTTATTTTAAAAATAAACAAATTTCTACTTATTTCAATAAATAAATATTATTTACTTTTAAAATGATTGGTTGTTTAAAAAAAATATTTATTTTTAAACATAAATTTATCTACATAATTCTCTTATAACTTATAGGTATATTTGGAATAAAGAGGATTAGATTGAGAAGATATTTTTATTATTCCCTAATTAATCTATTTTCTATATTATTTTGAATTTACAAATGAAAATATTATTTCTTAAATTTGGATTTAGTTTGTTCAATTAATTTTTTAATTGAAATTTAGTAATATTTAAATCGTTAAATTAGTTCTCCATATAAGCGTACAGAATCAATCAAATTAGTATTTCCTATCTAGACTTCATTTGAGTGATGAAATACACATTTAAAAACTATAGATTTAATTTTCATCACTAAAAAAATTCATATGACCTACAACATAATTTTTGTGTGTGTGTGTGTTTTTTTTTTTATTCTATTACAATTTTTCTACATATCATTGAAGTAGATACTATGTTCTACATTTCAACAATGTTGTGGTTTGTGTCTGACTTTAAGTGTGCAAGGTTGGACTAAGAATAATTAGTTACTTATTTTAAACAGAATAATTTAATATATTAATTATTAATATTTTTAAATAAATAATAAGTTTTCTTATTTATTTAATATATTTACTTTTTATGAGAACCTTTTCTATACTAACAAAATAACTACACTTTTATTAACATTAAACAACTGCTATCATTCCATTAATAATTATGAATATTACTATTGGGGATGGTAGCTATATTAGTTTAAATAATCTATAAAAATAATAATAATAATTATTATTATTATTATTATAGATATAGTTAATTATTATTATTATTATATTAATAATGATAATAACACTAATAATGAATAGGAGTAAATGGCTTAATTATAATTTAATCCAAATATATTTCTATTGATTGGATTAATTTTTTATTTAATATATCTAATTAGAATGGAATTGAATAATGAGTTTATTGTTTTGAAATTCATGAATCCAACCCAGTTTAATTATATAATAAAGATATTATTTGACTAACAGTTTTACTGTATAAAAGAATAATTTGATTATTATAGAAATCAAAGCAGTGCTTACCTAAATAATATAATAACATGTCATATGGTCCAATGAAACTTCACTTAATATAATATAAACCAAAGTAAATAGTAATTTCGACAAAGCATAAATAAATATGGAGAAAAATAGAATGCATATATGGATTCTTAGTTATTATATTTATAAGGGTTGTCTGAAAGATATTGAATGTTGCGTTGATAATAATATGATATAGAACTCTTCTTTTAATGAATATATATGATGTTAGAATTTGAATTAGAATTTTAGTGAATTCTATAATACCAAACTTATAAGATAAGGATGGTTCTCCACATATTTAGTCATATTAATTATCTTTCCTCATGAAATAAATCAAAAACATATTATGTTCGATGAAGATATTTGTTTCAAAGATATCAATCAAGATGTTGATAACTGGGAAATTCCTAAAACATCAACAAACAATTATAAAAACCTAAATAAAATCGTTTGTCCAAGTCCGATTACACAATTGGAAAAACAGGAACTAATATGCTTTAGAATCTGCGAAGATGAAGAATTCCCTCGCTTATCAAGAGAATATTTAGCCAATCATGCTAAAACCCATATATAGGACTTGTTTTAGTAATTTTCAGACCTTTGAATTCAGCTCTTCAAACCTTACGTGTCTAAGCGATATGAGACTCCACAAATTTCAAGAGTCTCTGTCATGAACAAAAGAAACTAGCCTGGGCTTATACCAATCTTTTTTTAATTATTACTCCAATAGAAACACTAGTTTAAGGGCATAAATAAATTCTATTTATTATTTCTCAACATAAAACTTTGTGGCTTAGATGTGAAGGCTAGGTCCATTCCAGTATCTTTAATCTTATAATGTTCAATGCGAAGTAATGAATATCTGTAATTTTAAAGTTTTGCTAAAACTCTAGAGAAACAACTTTGTTTCTCACCCTAAAACAATCCTTCACAAAGATGTTCTTACCCAAAAAAAGAACGCATATTGGTTGAAGAAACCCTTGCCTTTCCAATAACAACTTATACATTACAGGAAATTAGATAATTTGAAATAGGAGAAGTGGAAATAATCTTTCGAGTAACAATCAAATTACACAAACAAATATCTCCAATTTTTTAGATAAATAGCAACAAAATTAGCTAAACGAGAATCAATGGCATCACTATTTAATAATTTCTTTGGGGTGGTGGGGAGAGTAGGGAGAGAAAAATTCATTGAGTGGCATGGAATAAGGTTTGTTTGGAAAAGGAGAAAGGCGGGTTAGGGTATTTGAGATTTCTTAATTTAGATCTTGGGAAGTGTAGGTGGAGAATGCTAAATGAAACAAATAGTTCGTGAAATAAAGTGTTGGTGGGAACATATATGGGATTTAGAAGAGGATATGAGGGATAGGGGATTAGGTGGTTCAGAGAATCAGTTTTAAGTCTGTTGGGAATGGGGAGAGTACTTCTTTTTGGATGGATCCTTGTTGTGAAGAAGGTATGTTAAAAGATAAATTTAACATTATATATGATTGGTGTGAGGAAATACATTAGGTTCAGGACATTGGGCTGAGGGTTGGTGAAAAATGGGTCTAGAAATGGGATGGGGAACGGAATTATTTCAATGGAAAGTGGAGTGTTATTCAGGGAATTACAACAAGTTAGCAAAAAGAGGAAAGCATCAAACAGAGGTGAAGAAGACATATGTTGCTGGAAAAAGTGATCCATCTGGTTTTTATGTGAAGTCAGCGCACTACAAAATTAGAAAAAAAAACAAGTCTCACAGATTATAGTTTCGTGAAAAATGCTTTGAAATAACAGTTGTGATTTTTGCTGGATAAGCCTTATAAAACAGGATTTTCACCCTGGAAAATCTGTCATAGGGGAATCATTCCTATAGAAGATTGTGTATGTGTGAGTTGTCATAAATTTATTGAAAGTAGCAGACATTTATTTTAAGAGTGTGAATGGTTCTCTGTGGTATATGCTTTCTGTTTCAAATGGCTGGAGATTTCAATTGTTATGATCGCAGATTAATAAAAACATTTTCATCAGTTTTGTGGATTAATACCTGGGATGAAGCGGACAAAGAGAGACTAAGGGTGACGCGGTTTGCGAAATAAGAGTCATTTCATTACATAGTAATCATATTACTATTAATAAAGATATTTGACAATATTTATGCATACAAAAAAAACTATCAACGTATTATTACTCATTATTTGAGAATGGAGAGCAGCAAACTTAGAAGTGGATAAAACATAAAAGGAAGGGTTTTTGCTATTTCTTTAATGACTGATGCTGAATCGGTGGGCATTCTTGGAGATCATATGATGAAACAATAATAAAAGGTGGTGTTTTTATGGCTACTAGTGGTTGATGATGCTATTGAGGGTGGCCTTGGGTGGTGTGATTTTGCAGTTTCGACCAGATAGGGAAAATGGAAAGATGATGGTGTTTATTTGTTAAATGTTTGGGTGAGGAAGTAGGTGTTTGGGAAGAATAGACAGAGGTATTGATTGCTGTATGAAGGTGGACAAAGATGTACCACTGGTGTATGAAGGTGGCCTTGGTTGGTGTTATTGAAGGTAGCCTTGAGTGGTGTAGTTCTGCTTCAGTGAAAATTTTGAAATGTGGAGGATGGTGTGATTGTTGTATTCTGTAGGGGTGAGGTGCTAATATGATGATCTGTTACATTAACAGATTGCTTATGATTCCTCATATTTGTATGGTGAATGATAGCTTTGAACACGTATGATATGATTGGTAAGAGGTGGAATTCATCTAGGTGATATTTAATTAATTATAAATATTTATATGCATCTTTAACCAGGAATAGTGAACAATTTAAATTAACAAAAACTGTCCTTAATATGGCCAGACTACAAGATCCTCCCACTTTAAAGATTAGCCATAAACCCTAAGGGCCAATTTTATCATCACTCGGTGAAATAGGGATAGTTGATCCAAAAGTTGAATCAAATAAACAATAAAAAACTAATTTGGTGGTGAAATTATTCCAATCATCAGTCGAACTTTAAATTAGAAAATTTTTGGTAATAACACTTCATTATCAGAAAGTGATAATAACACCAGACTGGTTGCTTGAAGATAGATCTAAACTTTTAAGTATTACAGAGCAATTAACATCTGTGAATGGAACATAAATGGTAAAATTGTATATAATACTAGGAATACTCTTCCAACATTTTATCGTCAACAATTTTAGTTGCAGGATTTCTTGGCCTTACTTTAAAAGCTGGTACTTTATACTTTCTCTAATCAGATCTAGACAAGTTAGTATAATTTCCAAGATTTTGTTCCAAACTTGCTTAGATCTAAAATTGGTAAATTGGCAGATAGTTTCTTGTATAGTTCTTACTAAACTTGCAATGAATAAATCTTTTAAAATTTAAAACAAGATTAAAAATAAATGAGTAAGGAGGGTATTTTGAGAAGAAAGTTAAAAGGAAAGATGACATAATAGAGGATATAATAGAGGATGCAGAAAGATATGTTGAGTGAAAGGGAAAGAAGAGTGATAGCATTACCAGATGAGAAGGATGTTAAGATGAAAAAGCAGCAGAAAGAAAAGGAAGAGGGAGAAAGAGAGAAAAAACAGTGGTATGGGAGGTGTAGGGAAGAAACACCATACTATGCTTTGCTTATAGATCGATTTAACAACAGAAAAGCATAAGGTTTCCTTCCCAATCCCCCCATACCCATGTCTTTCCCCAATTTTGTCTCCCTTTTCATCTCTTTCTCTCTCTCTCTGAACTGTTCTTCACTGTCTGTGTTTCACAGGGAAGGGGAAGCTTTTTGATTTGAAGATGAAGGAGATTAGATGGGTGGCATAAGATGTAATTATAATATAAGAAAGCGTGTATAAGGGTAAAAGAACCTCTCAATATAATAATAATAATAATAATAATGGTGTAAAAGAAGAAAGAAGAATCAAAGATGAAACTCGTGACAGAGGATATGGACAAAGGTTGTTGGCAGAGGATATCAAATCGAATCTTTTGACCCTCCCACTTCTTTTAATTTTATTAAAATTGCATTTAAATCTAATACTTTTTTTTTTACGCGTCATATAATATTTAAAATAAAATAATATTTTTTCGTATTTTTTCCATATATAATTTTAGTCATTTTTTAAAATAAAAAAACTCTACGATCAATTTAGTTACTTTTTGTTTAGTTGCAATTAAATTTTAGACTAACATATTCAGTTAAGATCATGAAAATTTATTTGAGAAATAAATACGAATAAAATGAAAAAGTGATCTTAAATTCTTATCATTTAGGTATACATTTCAAGCATGGCAAAAATTAGTTTTGAAATGTAAATAGAAGCGACTTGAGCATAATTATGGACATGATTACCACCACTGCAACCACTTCCCTCATCCTCATTAGCAACTTTTAACTGTAAATAGAAGTAATTTTTGGTCCTTTTTATAGTTTCTAAATTAATTATGAGCATAAACAAAAGATTATGTGTTCTGTAAGAATTTTTTTTTTTTACTGTTATATACAGAACACAGAGCAAGATCTTCTCGTAATAATCTGTATTTGTAAGATTATTAATTGTAAAAAGGTTAAAAGAAACCGTTGAAACTAATATTCTCCAAGATTACTCCAAGATTTGTATGAGTTTCTTTTGTTATGTATGGAAGAAAATCCAATATGTAACATTTTCTCTTGTAAGATTATTAATTGTAAAATTATTATTGTTTTTTGTTCATATACTTCCCACAGTAAGTAGAAGCCAGTTGTAGTCCTTTCTACACTTTTTTTGATACAGAATACGTATATGTAAGGATAAAACAATCTTGTAACGATGATAGTTATGTTATTACTTCAAAGTTTTTAATCAGACAAAACTTTGTTATTTTGTGCTTGCACTGAGGAGTCTGGTGAAAGTATGAGGGCAAGGAGATATGTTATTTTGTACGTTTTAAGAATGATAGAATCTCACTTTATTGCATCTTTGAACTGAACTTGTTTGTTTTAGGAGACGCAAGTGAAGTATTTGATGAAGGAAGAAAAGATAGATATGAAGAAATGATGAGAATTAGGTTAAAGTGAAAAATGAAGATAGAGATAGAGATAGATACATACCTAGAGTGAGTGTGAGTGTGAGGGAGAAAGAATTTGGAGGCAAATAAAAGAGGAAGGAGAGGAACGAAAGGAAGCAATTGGAATGGGAGGCTCAGGCAAGAGAAAAAGAATCATATGCGATGTCTCTTACCAGAGTACCCATTACCAAAAGCTTCCTCGCTCATAACTCTCTTTCCTTTCTGCCTCGTCTTTTCCAAACCAACCTTCGATCGCATTCTATCTCCTCATTCAACACAATTTTTCAAACCAACCCACCCTAATAATATAGCAACCACTTCAAATATTTTAAATATCACAAGATACATAAAATAAATCAATATTTACTTTAACATGTTTATTATTGTTGTTTTTAATATCTGTAAAAACAATAAACTATGGTTATGGTTATTTGAAGACAGAAGGAGTATTAATTATTATTTATAGTATTGAAGAGAGTGAAAAAGGAAGAGAGAGAGTGTGGAAAACACGTTGATGTAATGTCACGTGAGTCACTTGACTTGACTACTGAATTTGCGGTAATAAGACAGAACACGCATGAATCTCGATGCCGTGTTTTCTCCTCTCATACCTACCATCTTCTTTTCTCTCTTAATCTTAAATTAAATAATCCAATCTTTCTTTTTATTCTTTTTTATTTTAATCAGACATAAAAGTTTGTTAAAAAATTGATTTGGTGGTAAATAGGTTATGAGTTCAAACTTCTTATTAATAAATAAAAACTAAAATATTAATAAATAAAAAATCTTAAATTAAAGTTGAATAACAATTAACCATAGTTAAATTGATATGTAATTAAATTAGGTTTTAATTGTGTGAATAGTAGTGGATGGATTTTATTGGACCAACCCATTTATCACGCAACTCTGTCCACCTACACTTTAATATTGCCAATGGACTTCTCTGTCATCTGCAATTCTAGGTTCTCGTTCTTTTATGTAGTTGGTGTAATTTTTTAAAAATTATTAATATGAATATTTAAAATAATACAAAATAGATATGTCATATTAATATAATTTAATAAAAAATATACTATTAAATAAAAACGATATTATATAATAGTGATGTCATTTTTAAAAAAATTATGCTATATAATACAGTTTTATAATTTTTTTTATTATGTGATATGATTTTTATTTTGTTAAAAATAATTTTAAAATCATATTTGGCAGTATCATTTTTTCTCCATGAAACTTACTTATTTCTATAATTTTTAAAAAGCACACTATTTATTTTAAAAAAATCATAGATTCTCTTAATAGGGTCTACACTGTTAGATATAAAAATTAATTTGTATTTAACATGTTAAACGGTCTACAATATTACCCAATATTTAAAAATGTTCATGAATTGATACATCTTTTTTGTGATAATTGTTTCATTTAGATTCTTACTATGTTCAGATATATAATTAGAAACGAGACCAAAAATGTGTAATCTTTTATAGTCTAATTTATGTTGGAGATTTTATTATAATAAATATATCATTCTTATATAAGTCATGTTACATACAAGGTCAAATTAAATATAGTTAGTTTATATTTTCCTATATGATTTGTTCTATGTCGAAATACATTACAAAGAATGAGTATAGGGTTTAGGCTTTGAAAACAAATTCAATGTACTTTTTAAGGATTACTTCAGATTGTATTTTAGGTTGTTTCCCCTTAAAAAGTAAATATTTTTAACAATTAAATATTAGCAGTAAAAAAATTTAAATTTTGTAGATAATATTTTGTATGATAGAATATTATATTTATATTTTTTTAGTTTAAAATATCTATTATCAAATATACCTTAATTTAAGAGGCAATTAGTAAAGAAGAGGAATATTTCAACAAATTTCTTGGTGGTATCAATTGAATCATGTTGTCCAAAAGTTTCATAGGTATTACAAACAAGTTGTTGAAAAAAAAGTGGAAAAGTAAAATAATGATGCATATTCTATTAATCTAACTCCTTTCATCCCAATTTTAGAACATAGTCTATGCTCATAGAAAACAAAAGTGTCAACAATTTCAAAGAGTAAGCTTGAAGAAAAGTATTTGGAAAAGTTAATACATAAAATAATGAAATATTTTTTGTTACTTAATTGTCATATATTTCTCATTATTTTTAATTTATTGCCATAAATAAAATGGATTTTTAAGAATTTAAATTTATACTTTTATTTTTGCTTGAGTTTACATCCTTCATGTGTTGATGTTTACAAGTCAATCTTATGAACAATTTTTTCTTTTTAATTTACCTCTTATTTTATTAAATCTTCCAATTTTCTTATTAATCCCTTTTCAGCTTCACAACTTTTTTCCAATATAAACCCTTAATTATATTGAAAATTTACATATAAATTTAAAAAAAAAATAAGAAATGAATTAATAAACTTTTTATAACAGTGTAAAATTTGTTATACTAATTTAAATATTAACCAATAACTTGTTATACTAATTTATCATTTTCTATCTAACAGTGTAAAATTTTACATTTTTTTAACTATCTATTATAAATTTTTTTATTTTATTTTATACTTGAATCAATTAAATAAAGAAAAGTATATTATTTAATGTATAATTAATCTCATCATTTTGAAAAATAATCGCTTATTTTTTAAACTTTAACAATATTTAAAAATGATTTTTATAATAAATTAAAATAAATAGTTTGTTTTAAAAAAATAGAAAAAACCTATTACTATAATTTTTGTAGACAATTATATCTTAAATTCATATGCGTTTACGGCTTAGTTTGATTTATAATGTATATAATATATATCTTTAATGTAAATTTTACGATAAATTTGTAAATATCCAAAGCTGTTAAGTGCGGGTTAATTTTTTTGTATTTCGTTTTAAATATTACTCTGATAAAATCCTATCTTCAAAAATTTAGTCCAGTCATAATTTTGAAGATCCAAAATAAAACTCAGGTATTCATTCTATAGAGTCATTGTTCATATTTTGAAACAAGCTTATATTTTTCAACTTTATTCGATCAAATGCATAGTTTCGGAATAAAATCCAGTGTTTCTATGAATCACATTAAAACATTATTTCAAATAACACATTATAAATTGAAACTAATTTTAAGACACTCTTTATTTCAAAAACATCATCTTTCTTTATGATTAAACTAACAAAATATGTAACATTCACAAAGTCATAATCAAATTAAGCCAACTAAAACAAATCAGAAAACGGTCTTCTCCATTTCCCAGAACGCATATGTTAACTGTAAAAACGTTTAGTTCAATCAAGAATCCAGGTAAAATAAATTACTTTGCATTGGACCAGGTTCGTATATATATTCATGGATCTACAAAGGAACCAAGATTGAACTGGATCTAAGCAAGTAGCTTCTGTCTTCAAACATATCATGTATGAGAAAGAAAGAACACATGCATCTACTATCCTTTGTCAAACCTTGAACAAGAAGAACAAGGAAGGTTTTCTTGTTCTCTGTCTTGGTTCTTGAAAGTAAATCTGTCATAGTTAAGTGTAGAAGTAACAGATACAAGTCAAGCAACAAAAAAGTAACATGCAAAAAGAAGATAGTAATCGATTAGGGTCCATAAAAACACAGATCCATGGTATAAAGAGAAGATCTGAAGAAGAAAAGAGCTTACCATGTATATAAAAGAGAGAAGGTGAGAGGAGAGTGGAAAGAGAGGAACGAAAGAAAATGGTAGGAATGGGTGGAATCGGCAAAAACAGTGAGAAATATTGAGAGAGAGATATTAGCATTTGATTCTCAGATGTTTTACCAACCCACCCATATCCCATCACTTCCTCAAGCTCTTCTCCCTTTCCCTTTCTCTCTCTGTGATATGAATGAGAAGAATGAAACACGGAGTGTGAAGGAGATGAAAATATATATATAAAGAAGAAGATGTTGATGGTTAGAAGATGGAGTGAAGAAAAGGGTGAGAGAGAAGAGTGGACCCCACACTGTTATTTTATTATTACTCACACACACCAACACGCTATGTCTTTATCTTATCACCTTCACGAATCTTTTCTCCTATTCAACTTTGGATTCTCTCTACGCATTCCAACAACACCAACCTTCAACCTTTTTTTAATCTATTCAAACTTCATCATACATTTCAGCCGTTCGATTATGAATCATCTACTCCATTTCACAGCACCACGTGCTCCATCACTCAACTTTTTCAAACATAAATTAGTGTAAAAAAAATTAAAATCCATCAAATATACATTTGTACTTTTTGTTCCATTTATTTCTTTACGGTGGGCTGCTAACCACATTGTTTTATTATTGGGCTTTAACTTTTTCAGCCTACTATTTTTTTTCATTTGGGCTTTTTAGAATGTATATTTTTTATTTGAAAAGCCCATTCTAAAATGAATGGGAGGTGACCAAGAAATTAATGGTTAGCTTTTCAATTTTTTGTTTTTTCATATTTATTCTCATTTTTCATTTGACTTCACCTTTCTTTCATCTTTTGTTATACAATACTAAAATAATTGATAAATATATGCTGAATTTTTTCATGTAAATATTATATATATTTTATTAATTTAAAAGAAATTTTTTAACATTCTCTTCCTTTTTTGTCAAAACTCAAATTCTCAACTTGAACTTGTTTTCTTGCGAAGCTCCTAGAGAATTTTTGTGTGTTTCCAAATATATAACTATTCCTTTGTCAATAGTCACTTTTAATACTCTATTTCATTTACATTGTCATAGAAAGATATTGTCTCTAATTTTTTTTGGGGTATTTTAACTTATTGTCACGATATTGAATTTATTATTAATTTTAAAAGTTTCCATACACCATAAAAAGTCAAATATAAAATATTTCACTAAATAAACCGTATTGATAATAATCTTTGACTTTGTGTGAGTTAGGTAAAGTCTCATATTTCGATGCTAAGTCATTGAGAGATCATTAAAATAAATAACTAATAAATATAAAATAAATATTTAAATTTTTTATGTTTCCTAATATAGAAATTTCATTATATATATTTTTTGAAAATTTATTTTTAGAAAAACTGATACATATACAATATTTGTTGTGATTATATTAAAAATATAACAGAATTGTTATGGTTATATTTTGTATGATTATTAACTTATTTATTGATAATAATTAATTTATAAGATATTTAGAATATTTTTTAATATCTCATATGTGAGTAGCTATAATGTAAGAATAGAGTGTTTAACTATTTCGTCACCAATCATTTTATTACTTTCTTTCTATATGGTCATGTAACTGTAATTTGTATGCTATTTTTTATTAATCCAACTAATTTTTTACTAGTTGATCATGAGGTTTAATTGATATGATATACAAATTGGTTCATTAATTTTCAGACTGAATCAACTAATTTTTAAAACATAGGTTTTTATGCCACATAATGTGAATTCTGGTATGAGTTTCTATTCACGTTTAATGTGTTATAAGTTATAATGACAGAGGAAATACAAATACAACTTGTTGATTGTTATGGTTCTTATTATACATAAAACTCTTGTTGCATTGCTCTCGAATTAAACTTTGAAACGTTGCTTATTATATACGTTGGTGAAGGTGACTGAACATGAACATAGCTCACCTAATTCTGCTACCAATTTAATTGATATCAATGATGTCATTTATTTATGAGATTTCCATTATTTGTTTTTTCTATAAATTAATGTATTATTGTTTTCTTTTATTGAAACCTTGAAAATATAAACGCACATCAGACTTGGAATTGTTTGTTTATTTATTTTTGTTTTTGGTAAAGGAGTGGATCATGATTATGTTTAAATCCTTTTAATATATTTATATTTCTTCTCATGTGAGAAAGGTTGTAACCTTTGCTAATGAAGGTCCACCGTTAGCAGTGATAACAATTGTTATATCTGTTGAGGATGACTCGTGGTCAGTCTTCAGAACCAAAACAATGCTCAACATATGTTAATTCATTCTAATAGATCCAAGAAATCTTCAAGAAGGTAGACTCAACATTCTTTAAGGTCAATACTCAGCAACTTGTTATAGGTCAATGTTCAACATTTTTAATACTCCTTCTAGTTCAACTACTGATTAACGAAGATCAACAGGAACTTTGATTAACTTCAGAATTTGAAGCAGAGAATGATAGAGAAAAAAAGACGTTGCAACACGTATGATTAGAGGGGGGTAAAAGTAATAGAGGTTCGCATGGCACAAATTTCCGAAAAACTTCTGATATGGTTGATTTCTCGTTGTAATTTATGATTTCCTTTACAAGCAACTACGAATAAAACTTTTAAAAATCTCATTACGAGCAATGCCGATACCACGTACCCCATACTATTTACTCTTTCTTTATTATTAAAAAAAAAAAATCCCCCTACTATTAACTATCGCTCAGGTGCACCCACTCTCACTTTTCAGCGGGGCCCAATTAAAAAATGCACCTAACAGTATTTTCGTAGCCAGTCCTCTACGTAGAATATTTCTTTTAAGCATTTTATAAAAATCTTAACACTTTTAATTCGAAAAAAAATATTTTACATTTAAAATATCCTTTTACACTAGAAAGATATTACAACCGCGATGAGAAATTGCTTTGTTTGCAAAGTATCAAATGGTATCATTGCAAAAGTAGCAGAAAAACCAAAAATAAAAGTAGTATCATTACAAAGAATACTTTCTGTTTGGTTGCTTGGATCGGGATCATCTGACGTATTATGTATGTAACTTTCAAAAATCAAAATGTCAAACTTGACGGGAAGAAAAAAGAAAAAGAAAGACACGACGACTACTGACCACATTCTCCCCAACAATCCTGTCTAGATCTCATATTGCGGCAAATCTCCTATTTTGTATTTGTTTTTTACCCTTACTTTTCTAATTCATTAGAAAAGTAACATTATTTTTTAGGTCGTGGTTGTCCATGTTTGTAATTACACAATGAAGAATATTATGTACCATTTACGTTTACTCCAGCAGACGGACTATCTTATCTTTCCAGCTTCATTGTTCTGGGCTTAGGCTGAGATACGACAGCTTTCTCTTGTTCAGTGAGTGCATGGCGGAAATGGCATCTATGGCCATATGGGCACACAACCCCAGCAAGGACCATCCTACAGACCTCAGTTTTGTAGCGTGGGTGGCGGATGACTGGGCGAAGCTCCCCAATACCGTGAGCAAATTGGCAGTGGTCTCCATATGGGCATGTGCCAGTTTCCTGCCATTTATTACACAGCTCAGTTTTGAACATCCCTTGATTATACACTACCATTTCCAGAGGCTCTTCCTCTTTCTGACCTCCACGAACATATACCTTCTGCTGTACCATTCCATAGCAACATATGCAAAAATATCAACAACAATCAAATAACATAAATCAACAGAATAACGATAATAATAATAATAACTCCTCCCTATTTTTTATGACGGCACCAATCGAATCTAGATAAATTAGATGTTATCTTCTTTTTTGGCAAAAATTAAAAATACTTAGAAGTTTACAATCACATTACTCAACTGACTAAACCCCATTACTTAAATGTCATCTTCTACATAAACATAAGTGGAAAGAAGGAAAAGATATGTGGTGGATTCGAGTCCCATTAACAAAAATTAATTGAAGTTTGCCAAATGTGGTTAACTAGATTATATGCCCAATTATGCATTTATATATATATTTCGTGATACATGTGCAAGGTGCATAAGCTAGCTATACTTTCCACACACACTAATTACATTAACTACTAAAATGACTTTTTGTTTTTTGCTGTCAATAAAATTTTTCATCATATAATAAATAAAATATATTTGCAATTTTACTCTACCAATTGACATTGATAATGTCATCTCACGCTAGCTAGCAATTGTTGTTTGTGGCTATTAAAACGTTGGACATACCAAACCTCTAGCAGGGTAGCAGCAGAATGACAGATCTAACATGACTATCGTAAATATTTTCAAAATGTAGACATGTAAGAAAAAAAAAATAGTGGATGTTGTATGGCTAGTCTTGCTAATTTCTATATATTTCAAAATTCATACGGAGGTTGTGAAAAATAATTATTTGACCCCTATACAATGCTAAAACTGTATGACTCCTTATCAAAATTAATTTTACTTAACTGGGACATGATACCCACGCAAGAAAAGAAAACAACTGGAAAAGCTACAACCCCCACCTAACGACCCTAAAGCCCAGGTTATGCTAGCCACCACACACCAAACAGGTTACAACTGTCACAGCAAGGCTTGGGCTACTACTCCTTTTATGCCTTAGTGCAACTTGAGCTAATGGGTCCTGCGAACCCTAACTAGAGTTGCACACTTCCAAAACAAGCACACGCAAATGAAAACAACAACCAGAAACTACTCCATTCCTTGCAGCTACCACCAGGTAATGACATAGACAAGCAAGGTTTTACTTCTTTTGAAAGGAAAATAATTAGCAACTAACAAGCACGTCAAGTACGGTAAATAACGATAACACAATAATCACACTTCAAAATAATAATAATATTAATATTAACAATCATTTAAAAAAAATTCAAGCATATATAGCTGGTAAGCACGTGTGTCCTTACAACGGCTTCAGGTGGAGTTGCGGTGGCGCGTGGGCGAGTGGCACCTTTATTGCGAGTTGTATTATTATTGGTGGCAAGAGCAGCAGACTGAGCCATCTTCAGGTAGCCATTGGACCTCACTGATATGCTCTTGGGGAGCGAGAATCTCTCCACTTCCACCACGTTATTCTCCATCACGCTTGTTGGACTCTCATCCGAAACTTCCTGCAGGTCCTTATTATTACTATTATTATTATTCATAATATTGTTGTGATTATGATTATTGTTGTTACTCCAATCGGCATAATTCTCTTTCCCTTCCCCAATATGTAGGGTACGGAAGCCATGCAAGACATCGAACAGAGACGGTTGAGCCTGGCCGGAGGAGCCGGCGGCGGCAGCGAACTGACTCTCAACCGAAGCCTGAATGACGAGGTGCAGCTGTTTCTGTAGTTCCTTGTTCGCGGCTCGGAGCTGGCCGTTTTCCTGCCTCAGAGCATCCACCTCTTTGGAAGTCTCCACCAGGCGATTCAGGCACATGCTCTGACGGTTCACCATGTCCTGGTGCTTCTGAATCACGCACGAGTCATACTGAGTTGTTGACTCGGAGTACGGATACAGCGAAACGCCGCCGCCGTTGCTGCAGTTCGAGGAGAGCGACGGAAGGTTTTCGTTCGACAGAGCTGAGTACAGCGAACTATAGACGCCTCCGGTTGACGGCATTTGACCGGCGGCGGCAGCGGCGCCGAATCCGCCGTTGGAGGAGGGAGAGCAAGCGTCCTTATTAAGCATTTTTCTCGATGCTGCAAAATCAGACAAAGATAGCAATCACTAAAAAGAATTTCGGAAACGCGACGTGATGATCGATCAATTAGCTGAATCGTTTGATCGAGCATTACTTAATTCAAGTTTATATTCAGATCATAATAATTTGATAACCCGGTTCGTTAAAGAATCGCAGTGCGCGATCGAAGAAAACGTCGAACGAAGGATTATTCAAGAAATGTGGATGAAATGATTGATCAGTCGAACATGCAAATTACTTAATGTATGATAAAGTTATTGGGAGAGAAATTAAAATTGAATTAAAGAAGCTACGGTTGAATGAATAAACGGAGAATTTCTTGAAAATCACTGACCTCGCTGCTGGCTCTGAGCTTCTCTCTAGAGTGAGGAAGTTTTAGAAAGAGAAAGCGATTTGAGAGAGAGAGAGAGGTGGAAGAAGAGGTTTTATAGTGGTGATGGTTGAGGCGAGTGTGTTTGGTGCGAGGGAAAGAAAGAAAGAAACCGTCTCTGACACACTTCCTAACAGAACGCTCTTTCGGAACTTATTCAGCCTTTCCCTGATTAACCCTACTCTTTTCAAAATAATCTTAAATATTTTGAGGATTTTTTTGGTATTTTAAATTCGTGTGTTTCTTAATACTAAATTTCGTCACTGCCCATTGATATACTTTCTTTTTAGCCTTATCTTATAATAATAATAATGGAGTGATGTTGGTATAATTTATCCATAAGCATATGCAAAGATAACATAAAATAAAATAAAATAAAATTTAGCTATATACAAATTTAAAATAAAAATTTAAAAAGGTTACATTATTTTTTTAACAAATAGTTTATTTTATTTTTCTCTTACAAAATACTTATGGAGAAACTATTATAATAATTGAAATGTTATCTTACAAAAAATGTTATTATTGTTATAATTAAGTTTTTAAATGAATGTATTTTACAAAAGACTGTCTATATATCACTTCTCTTTCGTCTAAATTCAATTCAACAATATTTTATAACTACATAATTTTGTTATCAATTATTCTTATATGCATAGTTGTCTATTCATTTGTACTTCAATAATATATGTTTTTAATGTCAAATCCTTGCGCACTAATAATAGCTAAGAAAATCAAAAGAATATTTGTCTAAAATGGTGACCAGGTATATTGTTACTGATTATTAATTTCTTTACGTGCATTATAAATTTTTAAGAATTCAAATCCATGTAGGAAATATGGTAAAAGTTAGTTTGATGTCACATATACAAGAATCAAATAATAAACACGTAGAATGTTTATTTGTTGTTTTAAAAAGTAGTGATATCAAAGTGATTTATTTTATAAGAAAAGGACATAAAATTGGTCATAATAAATAAGAAATGGTGGAGAAAGTTGGATGTTGAAAGAAGCTATGAAATAAGAAAATAAAGAATTACTTGAAATTACATACAGATAAAGTTGTAAAACTAGACACGGAAGGAGCTGTAGTTGGCAAAATCAAATGTTTTAGGTTTAAACTCTAATCAAAATTGAATGAGATAAAATTCCTACATGGGGGTCCAGGTTGTATGATTATTGTTCCTTTTGAACATAGACATAAAAAGAAATAATATTTTATTGGTTCTAACAGAAAGATAATAAGAGGAGAAGACAGTTTAGAGGGCGTATTCAAGGTGGAGTTGCGGTTAGAGGAGCATTTGATTATATAATGCTTGAATTTGAAGTTAGTTTGAACGAGGGTACTGGCTGGTGGTGCTAGGCTTTGGTTTCCCATTTTCAAGTCATGAAGTAGATTAAGACACTTTGACATTCATTGATTTAGAAAAGAAAAGAAATATAGGAGCCAATCATGGTCTTTTTCTATTTGGACTTGGAGTGAGAGGGTAGAGGGATTGCTTCTTTATCACATTTACAACAACCTCTTCCTCTAATCGCTACTCCATCAAAATCTGGTATCAAAATGTTTGTTGAATAAAATAACACTCATCCAAATAGATCCTCACGTTAATTTCTTTCTCAATGAGCAATAGACAAACTCCTTCCCACGTGTCATGGTTGTTAAGTTAGCCACACAATTCTTCTCAGATATTATCTTTTCATAAAACAAACAATGGTCAGATTATCTTTCCCTTTCATTACAGCTTTCGTCACACTGCTAAAAGCTGAATTAGTTGTTCTTAAGTTTTATCAAGGTCTGAAGACCAAATCACAAATGTCCCTTTCTCTACTATTCTCAATGCACAGAGCTGCAACTGAAAACGGCTGCTTCTAGTTGTACAGCATAATCCTTAACTTTAATTGAATTGAAACATAGCCGTTCAGTATAGCTACATTATTCTGCAATAAGGCTTAAGATGGCTAACATTTCAAATGTCATGAAAAATTGCTAAGGGGTTGACTTAACTTAACTGTCAAGAGAAAACAAGTCCCTAGATATGCAGGTATAGCAACAAACATATGATTTATCAAGAACCATAAAAACCATTTCGATCGCAAACCGGCAGTATTTATGGATGTATATAGGCCTTCTCTTATCAATATAATCAACAGAAAAAAATAAGAAGAAACTTGCTCACACACTCTTCTATACATTTTTTTTTTTCATTTGAAATTTATTGAAAATCACAAAATTTGAAGAGTCTCACGTGAAGTATAATAAATCTCTCTTAATTTTATACTTTTCAATAAATTTTAACCAATAAAGGAGTGTATATTGTATAGAATGTATTCTTAGCACTTCCATGTATTACATGGAGCCTTGCAACATTTGCCATATAGGAATTGAGTTGTCAAGATTATTAGACTTTTAACAGGAAGTAAAGTCAAATTTGGAAAAGAATTTGTTCATATTTACATACATATAGATTAACTATTTCTGAATAAGTAGTTATAATATATTATGATGCTATACTTTTACAATATATTATGGACAGACAAAATGTGAGTGAATCGATTGATCAAGTGAACAAATGCTTCATGATGCGGAACAGTCTGGATTGTAGAATAGAGAGATATATCTACAGCATGAATATGCAAAAGTCAATTGCTTTCTGTCTTAGCAATGCCTTTCACTCTCTTTCTTACATTAGCTCCAGGTTTCCTGGATAGAAGTCGAAATTGCTTCTCATGCCTGGAAGCAAAAGAATACAAATATGATAAAAATTGATAAAATGCATATATCAATTTAATAATATTTCCAGGAACAAAATGCATTATTGCTGGTAATAGATCAATGGTACCAAAAACAAATTCAAATTTCAAAATTCACAATACTGAAGAAGATCTAACAGGTATGTGATAACTGGACGGCATGATAAAATTACTCAACTAAAGATAGGCTAAAGTGAGACACCTAGCACTCAACTCACAATTTTGAGACCTTTTCTCTTTATACGTCATATGACATTTCCTTTAGGCTCCACAAGTGCAATCTTCAATTCAATTTAACTACCTGAATAGGCCTTCCCTTCACTGTAGGAAGAAAGGGCACTGTCCTCATGGCCATTGAAACTGCTTTCCGGACTGAATCTCAAAACAGATAATGGTATATCAGAATCAAATGGTCGAATTGCATGCATAGGATCCATTCTTTTTGGACAGTACTGGCTGAGAGGATCCATATCCTTGTTCACATGATCAGATTGGGAGATAGTAATGGAAGCAGCTGCTGAAGATTCCTTTCATGACAGAAAATCAAGAGTACCATTAAAAGGTATTTTATTTTGGAGACAGGGTATCTTATTGATGTTACTTTGACTTCTTACACCTTAGCTCAATCAACTATTTATGAATACATAATTAGATGATTTTGATGAAGAAGATCAATTGGAATTAACATTAACATACAAAGTGAGTTTTTTATTTTGAAGATTACAATAAAATCAAGAACAGGGGTTTCCAAACATGCACACCATATATTACACATTTAAGGAACTAAGTCATTGCATCACATGCAAGAATACAGTAGTCACCCAATCCTTCTTTTATGTTATTTCTTTGAACTGTGTTATAGTTATAAATAGCTTCAAAATCAACATATAACGTAATATTTTACACCGGTTGCTGAAAACTAAATAGTATCTATGGTACCTTTGCAACTCTATTTATGCGTTTGAATGCTTTCCAAAGAAATGTGTGGTATAACCAAAACAATGAATGACAATAAGGCATTTACAAAATCTTTTGATGAAGAAGTCGTAAGCCACTGAAAGGAAACTGCTGGAATAAACTTTTTCTGTACATAATCTTTATTCTGCATTAACATTGTCCTTAGTCTTTTAAAATTAGTTTTACGAAAAGAAATTTCTGTTCATTTTCTGCTCAAGTTGATATGTATATTATGAAGTTCTTCTGTTATCTTTATCTGATGTAGCCCTATAACTATCAATACGCTAAGAGGAAGTGAAAATATTTCGACTATAAAGGAAGAAATTCAGACCTCCATTGCACTTGGATTGTCAATATCTGACTTGTCGACTGACTTATCCTTCTCTAAAGAAGAGCAGGATACATCTTGATCATCAAACAGTATTCTAATTGGATCTTGATCTCCTCCAAATAGTTCATCAAAGTTTTGGAAAGTTAAGTCAACATCAGGGATGTTAAAATCATCTAGACAAACAAGTTCTTCACATATCCCGAGGTCTTGAATATTTTGGGACCACAACTGCAACATTAACGAAAAGAAATTTCCACTTTGACAAGAAGTATGAAGTTAACCAGATGTTATACTGAACAATCAATATAATGTCAACCAAATTTAAATGAATCAGATGCAAGCTCAGTCACAAACACACAGCAAAACAAGTGTCTGCATACACTAATGTCTGACATTCAATTCCTCATTTCTGGTCACTGACATAGAATGGGAGGGAGGTACTAAAATTAATACGCCAGCACGCTAAGTTTGAAACAAAAATTCCTAACTTTTTATAATTAGATTTAAGTTTAGAAACCGTATCTAAAGCATGCTTGACTTGGCTTTTTTCCAACTATACTCCTTGCAAGACATTCAAAAGCTGGTTGAAATTTGTTTGGATGATTTTCCATCTTTTAAGCTTCAACCCCATTTTCCTTTTAACTAGGATCAGCTTGGAAGAAACAATTAGAAGCCTTTGCGTTGGAGGACCTTCTTGGTTAGAAAAGTCTTCTAATGATATTAATCTTATATTATAAAACTTAAAATAAAATCAATTTGACAAAGAATAAAGGTGACTCAAACTTAATTTTGCAAACTCTAATCCAAACATGCACCAAGTATGTGCTCCTGTTTTATTTATAGCATAATATCCTTTTCTTATGTCTGGTTTTTCCAGACACTTAAGATAAGACTGTAAACAAGTATTGTTTTTGATTTTCCAGTTTCTCCTTTCAGCTCTTCATCAATATGTAATTTTGTTTGTCCTTGTTGGATACTACACAGGATCAACATAAGGCTTTTTTATTCATATGTAATCAAGGAAAACAAGACATGTATAACAATTATAACCATTAAAAGTTTATTGCAGTGTCGAATTAGATTGAAATATGCTTTATAATATAACAGAAAATGGGGAGTTGCGGTTTGTAATAAGAGAGTGAGGGATTAATCATCAATAATTTCAGAAGTTAGGATTCAGACTGAGGGATATCTTATCCCTAGCTAGATTGTGGCTTTCTTTTCCAATGTAGGCAAGATATACTTGAGTTTTAAGCTTGCGTTGCGTTTGTCTGGTCGGATTTAATGCCCTTTGAGTTACCTATACTAGGCATGATATCTCTCTTCTTGATGATAGCATATCCTTCATAATTTAATATCAAATATAGAATTTTGCAATTGGTTTTAAGTTTATCCCTTGTTTCTATATTGCCACTCGTCATCATATTGAGGGATGTACACAACCTAGTGTTCTCTTTCAAACTGTAATTGAAGAAAGTTGTAATTTATCTGAAACATTTTTTGCATATCTGTGTGTACATCTTCATATTTTCATGTAACCAAAGGCATGCATCCCATCAAAGGAAAGTGCAAATTAGCAGAACAAGTTAGCAGTTCATATTTTCATATCTAGAAGAACAGTGGTTAAAACCAGTGGTCTTCGAAGTGGGCAGATAATTCTCTGACCTGATTACTTCGAAGTGGACTTTTGCATGTCCAGAACAATTCTCCATGCAAGGGAAGATCGATAATTGAAGACGAAGATAAATTATCAAGTTGAGAAAAAGTAGAAGGCAAAGTTTCAGTATTCAGCTCCACAATAGGACAGTCTTTTTCCAGAACATTAGTAGCAAGATCCTGGGAATTTTGTGCTTGCCCATTGAATTTTTCGTCCAACTTCTTAAGAGTGTGATATACTGAAGGAGATATTTTTTTTTCTTTTAGCCTATTGATCTTCACAGAATAATCAATCTCCTCATTTTGTTGAAGCCATTTTAGATCAATAATCTGCTGCACAATAGTTTGACGCTCTTGAAGATTGCACAAGATCTGCAAGACAGTATTAAATACTGAGAAGATGTATCACATTTTAACTTGTATCAAAAGAGAAAAAGGAGTAAACCATACGGGTTGCATTTATACAATTGATAGAAGCTGTTCCTTTTGTTAATTAATTAGACATGTATATTCAAATTATTTAATTGCTGACTTGATTTATTGAATTTGGAGGGGACTAGAAACAAAAAATAAAAAATTTCATAATTTAGCATCTACAGAAGATGTTACAAAGTGAGGCTCACGAATTTGGTCAGAACATGTGACAAAATCCTGTTCAAGATTGCTCGAGATTTGAGAATGCACTAACCATTCCTTGGATTTGCTCAAGATTTATAGACCAGTGCTTACTCTCCTTTATCCAATACAAGATCAAATCAATGTCCAAAATAAAAACTATTAACTATTTTACTCCTTGGAATTGTTAAAAGAAATTTTAATCCCTAATACTAAGGATCTCTACATTTATTTTAGTTTCGATTCCAGTCATTTTGGTTTCTGATTGTAAGTGTGTATCAGTCAATTTAGTCTCTCACTTTATTGTGTATTATCAGTCAGTTTCGTCCCTAAATGCCAAGAACCAAATTGATTGATAGTTGTTAAATTAAAGAACTAGACAGTTGTCAAATTCAGGGATTAAATTATTAATTTTATAATGTTAAAGACCCAATTAACTGTTAGAGCAAATTTGAGGGACTATATTAATTGACAGTTGTAAAATTCAGGATTAAATTTGCTTTTTTATAAAACCAGGACTAGATTAACCATTACTTTTTAATCATCGGAACTAAATTATCAAATACTCTATTAGTGCATACATTTCAAGGAAATTGGAAGCAATAAAAGTGTACATCCTGTTCAACTCTTAACTCATAAATAATCACTCCTTTAATCCTCATAAAGTATGGAAAGTAAACTCGTAAACTTCTATATACATGTACGTGGTTTTTAACTATGCCTTTTATGGGTTCAATTTTTTAAGTGAATCACTTCATAAGTAACACATGATTTTTGACTAGTGCCATCTTAACTTTATTCAAATGGAAAACTTTGGTGACATAAAACTAAATTTTATATCATGAGGGCATTAGCTATTGACGTAATTATCAAATGACTGAAATCTAAAACTATATATAATATATTTCATCGGTACAATAAATGAGATATTGAAACTTCTATCTTGCATACCTGACCTTGTTGACTGGTCGATCCCCCATCAAGTTTGGCCCCAGATAGCAGTGAAGGGACCCCAGTTTGAATGTCAGGCTTTCCTGAGACTTGTGCTACATTCAAATCTGCAGAAATACAAGAAACGGAATCAAACTGATCCTGACAGGCAGGGTTTTCAATCTCATTCAATTCAATCCCCCAGAGTGCTGCAAAGTCTTTAGCAGAAGGGCAACCCATGAAACTTCTAATAGCTCGTTTCTGATGTGGTAAAGAAACATTGTGCAACTTTTGATCACAGTCTCGACAGATTAACATCTTGTGGTCCAAACATAGAACATAAGCAACATGGTGTCCACATGAGTTACACACAAGGTTCCGGAGGTGTCGGCCAGACAAAGCATTTGCCAAATGCACCTTGGCATCACAGGATAGACAAAGATATGCTGCATCAGCCTTACAGTAAACAAGTGGCCTCAGGGCCGTGCAGAATTCACAAACCTTCTCCATTTCCTTAGTCTTCAATTCCAAGCATGAAAAAGGCTCTGAAATTATAAAACCTCGTACAGTATAGGCAGCAATTTGAACAAAGATGATCCAGATATCAGCTCGGCTGGTCTATACAAGGTTGCAGAGGCCTTTTCTGCAAAAGGCAATCTCATCTTACATCAGTTGTTGCCCTGGGTAGCTTTAGAAGCTGTAAAGGAAATCACGGGTTCTATAGAATTTAAAGCTGAAGAAAGAAAAGGCAATTACAGAATAGCTTCACATAAAATGCAGATGCATATACTTGTGAAACCATAAGAAGACTATTAACAGTGATTAAACAGTCCTTTGAGAAAATAAAAAAGGACAATGGTTTATTTTTATACACCAGAAAGTATAAAAAATTTGTCAACTATTCAGAAATCATGATAGATACAAATAATAAAAAATCATAATAGATATACATATAAAGTGATTATTATAACAATTAACAACTAACTGCATATAACATTTATAATTGAATAATGGTGAACACTGACAGTGGATAATACGATTTACTCAATATACTATTATACAAAGAAAAAGGCACTCAAATGCCCATGTCTCCCCTGTTGGTCCAAATTGATTAGAAACCCAAAAGAATTATTTCGAAACTCCATAATTTACCCACATGACTAATAACTCCACAATATGTAATAATATGATAGTTGAAAAGAAAACACTCATCATAAAAACACCCAGATTGGAAAACCCAAATCAGAGGGAAATAAGTAATCATAGCACACCACTCAGTTCTCCAAAAAGACTTGCAAGAACTGATCAAAATGAATGAAGATAAGAAAACCACCACAAGCAAACAAAAAAAAGCTGAATCTAATTTAATTTTTAATGAAAAAAAAAACAGCGAAAAGTAAAGAAAGTAAAAACCATGCAAAACAGTGTTTAGAAAGCACTGAGTGATGCAACAATCAACAGGAAATCCGAGAGAAGCAAGCAGGGTTGACTTTGAGAAGGAGTTGGAAAACTGAAAAGGAAGTAAGAGATTTACCTAGGAAAGTTTCCCAATAAAACAAAGTCGAAGAGCAAAGAGAAAGCAGTGAAAAGTGTCTGTTTTTGGAAAAAAGTAGAGGAGTTATGAATTTTGGAAAGTGTGGGTTGTGTTATGGGTGGTTGTTGTTGTGAATTGATAGTGAAGAAGAGGGAAGGGAAGGAAGCATGAGTCATGCGTCGTTGCAGGCTTTACCCAATTGGGGGAGGTGACTTGTACATTGGAGGATGGAACTTTCCAGCATGGACAGAGCGATGTGGTGATGTGGGGTCCATGGAGGACGTTATCCAATGTATAGTGCATGTGAATGTGGTGGTTACGTAATCCTAAAGGTTAGCCGCGTTGGGCCAATCGAAACTCCCGTAACGGGATGGGCCGAACCGGACCAACAACAACCCTGGGCCCACGCCCACGTGTCTCACGAGTCACTTAACTTTTCACTCCATTTACATCGACAACAAACAAAAGTACTGTACTATAACACTTTTCGATATTTTTTTCTCGAAGTAAAATTCTATATATTGATTATTACAATTGGATGAAGCCATTTATTAGAAGAAGAAGAAGAAGATGGAATTAATGGAGAAAAATAAAAGGTAGCAATGTTACTGTGTTGTAGGTGAGGTCCACCATGAAGATTGAACAGTGAAGACAATAAATGTTGTTTGGATTGGACATGGAAAAGCGTAGGAGGTGTTGACTTATATGAATATGATATGATTTCAGATAACAGTTAATTAAAGCGCCATGTACTTACTACATTGAATTGAATGATAACATCTCGTGAAGAAGAACAAGTTATTCATGTGAAAGTTTAATACATTTTTAAGGTTTAAATCATCTTTTAGTTTGTCTTCTTTTTACTTTTGGTTTTAGTGAAAAATTGTGTGGGGAAACTGGGAAATTGAAACTTTGGGGGTGGAAGGTGGAATGCAACTTGCCAGAGGAAGACAACGTTTTAAATAGTGGAGTCTGGGCCCAAATTGGAGTTTGGGAAAGCGATTGCAAGTGTTGCGCTGGTTGGGCTTACAAATTGGGGCTTTGTTACTGTAAATGAAAGACAACTGGTATTCACATTAAATATGTTTGGACAAAGTTATTATAAACATTTTTAGGAAAAAGAAAGTTTTTCTCTGGGTTAAAACAAAATTATGTATAAATCAAACTTTTTTATATAAATTATGAAATTTTTTATCTTTAACTTGGGTATAAATTAATTTTAATAGATTTTATAAATAAGTTTGTGAAAACATTTATAGTTATTTCAACTATCATATGCATTACTTTTCTTTATTATGCAAAATGCTATTTTTTGCATTATGTGCCTCCCCAACTTTACCAAAGCCATGGATAAAGAAACGGGTTTGGTTGGTTACTTAACAACAGTGACTCTTTAAGCAAATGAACTTTCAGGCAGTGTAGTGAATACAGGGATGTCTTAAAACACTGATAGAATATACGATTAATAGCTTACGTCTTTTCTAAATCAATATTATTTTTTTCGTAAATATCATTAAATTATTTAACATAAAACACCCTAAAACATATATGCCAATAAATTTAATCAAATCACTATCACATTGCATTGTTTTAATTATATGGTATTAATTTTATTGCATTTTATATTTCTATTTTTCCCTCTCTTAATTATTAAATTTATTGTAAAGTTTGTTTTTCTAGTGACATTTCTCCTTTTTAAATTAGATTAATATTTTTACCTAAAATCTGATCATTTTATAAGTCTTTAGAAGACAAACTTATTATTTTGAATTTATTCATGCTTAACTAAGAAAATAATGAGTACAGAAAAAAAGTAATACATTTACTATATTATAAATTAGAATTTCTAATTTGAAAAAATAAAATTTCACTTTATTCAAGAGCTAAAATAAACACCTACAAAAAAAACCAATAAATATCTCTATTGTTTCAAACTTACATTTTTATATTTACTTATACATTTGCTTTTCTTGTCCACAACCATTTTACGGATTTATTATAAATCTAAAGTAAAATTTATTTATTAAAAAATATAATTATATTAAAATATATTAATTTTATCAGTAGACAGACAAGCTAAAATACTAATTAACAAATATCTATTTAAGAATACTAGCAACATATTTTCAAAATCTTTTTTATTAATTAAAATTTATCAAAAACGATTTATGAAAAAAATCATTAAATATAATAATATCAAATCCAAATATTTTTTATTTTTAATAAATTCTGGTCTGTAGAAAAGGGCGCTACAAAAATATATTTTAAACATTTGTCAATATTCAATTATATGTTGGTATTTTAATTATTCTGTATTTAAATTTTCTTTGTTTTTTTAAAAATGAATCGAAATTAGTATATGTATAAGTTAATACTTCAGTATTTTAATTCCAGCCTCTGTCTGACCATAAAATGATATTTGCATTTGTTTATGTGGTATACTGTAAAAAGTAATCCCTATATGTCTGTCTACGTAGAGACCAGAAGAATAACTTGGTCTGTTTGTCATCCTTTTTAACAATAATTATAGTTAAAATGTCGGAAACGAATTTTAGCTACCTCTAGGCATGCAGATCTACTGAACAATCAACCAAATAGTCTGCAAAAAAACAAATTGCAATGCACCTCTAATAACGGGAGGTTTTCTGCATTTTCAGACCTATACCATAAACCAAAGAAACATCTATCAAAGAGGCCTAAACAATTTCATCAAAATATGTGCTGTACAATTCAGTATTGCAAATACGAACTAGAACTGTTCTTTTACTAGAGATGCTAAAAACACAAAAAACCTTCTAGGGTAATGCAACTCCAAAACATGATCCAAAATGTCAGTTTGAGCACCATGATTGAATACCTGGATCAGATAGGTGTCGATATTTGTATATTATTTACCACAAATCAGCAAATTGCGTTTTGAATAAAGTAATCAACCGTAAGGCTACTGGAGCATTAGACAATGATACTTCCCTGCAAAAACAAGTCAATGACAAAAAGTGAACACGCAGGTGACACCCCTAAAGTAATTCAAGTCACAAGTACATTACCACTGCAAGATATTCATAATGCTATGAACAAAATCAAAGATTTAAAAGCAGGAAAATAGAACATTACTCACCTAGATCAACATGATTTAACGTGAACTTCAATAATATCATCGTCTTCCATCCCAAGGCTTGCAGGGGTTTCAGACAAACTTACTTTATCACCATCAAAGGACAATACTATCTGTTTCAGGTCACACTTGATTTTATCTGCATATGTTTTTACAATCCTTTCAAACTTGTCATCCTAGAGACAATTAAAAAAATGAGTGTAAGCATTGAAGCTAAACTCTGTTTTGAAAGTATGTCCACTGGCCTATAAAATGCAAAACCGGCTTCAAAAAAAAAAAAAACCAATAACACAACTCTTGAATTCCAACAAATTACAACTAGTTAAAAGTACATTGAAGCATCGTTGTTGAATTGTATACAAATTGTCAAACGGAAACCGAATCACATCGTTTAATGAATCATAAGATTCATAATCAATAATAAACCATAGATCTAAGAGCAATTTAACAAAAAGAAACATGTAAAAATCAACACACACACACACACACATATATATATATATATATATATATATTAGCATGGTGAAGTTAAATAGCTAACAAAGTGACATATATGTTCCAAAATAAATTTATTTTAGCTTCCAAAAATATCATGATTAGAAGATATCTTAATTTAATTTTGAAAATAAAACTTTATTATAATGAATCTAGATTTTACTTTTGTTTTATTTTTTTCTCTATATTTGGATTGAAATATATTAGAAAGTCCATTGTGAATAAAAAGGTCCAAGCTTTTTCTTCCAGCACCTCCATATTGTGTCAAGGATTTCAAAAGGGTATTTTTACCCATCAAATATAATTATGGGGTGTAGAAAGAAAAGTATAAGGTATAGGAAGAATAATCCCCTCAATCCAATCAATACTTATGGCTCAAAGTAAATAATCATAACTCGGAGGTTTAGTCTTGGAACTAAAACATAAAAACTCCTGAGTAAGAAAAAAAAACAGTACTTTGTTTTAACTTAGGGTTGTGGGTAATCTCCCCCCACTAGCAGCAAGCGCTGCTTAAGTGGAACAGAGGCTGTAGATCTGCAGTCCAACGCAATTTGCCTGCTCTGGTGGCCTTTTTTTGCAATTTTGGCTGCAAATCACCACTCCAGCCGCGATGGCTGGGCACAATGCAATGGCTTTTGCATGATCATGTGAGGGTGATTCACACAATCCATTGCTATTTGCACAATTCACGTGCAAATCAGACACAAAATCGATACAACTCAGGGTTTGCATAGCCAAGCTGAAGAATTGAAGAATTGCATGAATCATTTCGTGAATCGTAACATAACGATGATCATGCATTGACAAAATAAAGTATATCTCTTGAAGGAATTATATACCATGAACATTCGAATCTGCTTTGTTCCATCCTTGTCTTGAAGGGAAATGACAATCTTTGCTCTTACAGAATTCTCTGCACTTTTCTCATCTAAACCATCCACCGAAGACTGCAATGAATCATTACTTTCGAATTTAGAAGACTCTTCAACATCTTTTAACAATTGTTTTGCTGATTCGGCAAACGAGGCAAGTTCCTGCTTCTTTAATCTACACGCACGAATAATATCCTATTAGAAACTATAGATAAAAGGGGGTAGGGGATGGGGAGTAATTATAAGGAAAACTAAAACCATTTTCTTCACCCAATGCATATCTTTTCTATCAGAGTACCTAAAACACGTATTAAAATACTAAAATGTTACGTAATGTTGACGTCTGGAGCAATGCGAAACACAAGTCTAACTCCAGATGAAACCACAGATGATTAACACACAAAATGCTAGGTGGTATAGTGAAAGAAAATGAAAAATTGTGTAAACAATTCCATTTTATCATTGCATTTTGTAGTTAGGGTTGAATGAACTATTTATTTCTTCCAGGCTAGTACATATCCTACAATAAATTATAGATGTATGCATCATTGTTATCCTACAATGTCACTGTTGGAGCAATCGTTTCCAGTTCAGAATAATGACAATATAATTTCAAGGGAGGTGTAAAAAGGAGAGGCAATAGCAAGCAGTTAAAATTAGTCATTTGAACATTCCTATGAAGAGTGAAATGTGTACAACCTCAATTTTTTCAAAGTTGAATCCTCATCAATCGACCTCTGGGCATTACTTGCACTCTTTGGTGGAGGAGGTAACCAGTCATCATCCTGATCCTCAATGTCCACTACTGTCATTCCTTTCTCATTAGTCGTCTTCTCATCCTCAACCTAAAACCCCAAAGTTGAAACAGTTAGAAAACCAATAATCAGGGCACAATTACATAAAAATCAGAGCCTAAAATAAGCCTTACAGTCTGGGAAGTCTTCCTCTTCTTACTATCAACGCAAATCACATCCTCGCCATCATCAAAATCATCTGCGACCATCACAATCATTCAAATTCAAACTCAAACTCCCGTGGAGTAATAATAATAAAAGAGGGGGGGATTTAGGGTTTGAAATCGTCGAAATGTTTATAAGAGAAGAAACGAACCATCATCGATGGTGATGGGGTTTACAGGCTGAACCCGGCTGTAGTCAAACAATGGTTCCAATTCTTCAATTTCATCCTGCAAAAGAAGTGAGGAAATTGAGATGGCTAATACGAGAGAAACCCTAATTTCAAGTTAAGTAAGAGATAGAGGGTTTCACCATCGTCGTCGAGCTGTGTCGCTTGGTGTCTTCGGATGTTGGCACTTTCTATTGTGTTACTATTTCACCCCACAGAGTCCTCTACAGAACTGCACAAGATGCACCTTCTAGATCAGGTTTTGTTATGAAATAAATAAAATTTAAAGGTGGGGATTGTTTCCAGTTTTTGTGGAATCTGTAGGTGATCTCATCTCCTGCTATCCCGCTCCAAACTTTAAATTCGCTCATCACTTTATCATCTCCAAACATTACTTATCTATTAAAAAAAAATACAAACTCTTTCATAAATATTATTAGAAAATTTAAATAAATAAAAAGTTAGTTTATAAATAAAATTTCTCCCAAAATTTCTTTATTTTTATTTTCAAATTAAAATGAGTGCTAATGGATAGAACTAGTTACGAATAAATGAAGTTATACGGATACACCTTCACATTTTTGCCTCGATGAATAAAGTTATTTTTTTCCTTGTGAAAATGACTGCTATCTTAACTTAATCATACAGTATATGTATTATATATATACATATTTAATTATATAAATTAAAATAATTTTATAATATTATTTCAGTTAACGGAATTATTTAAAAAATAATAATATTTAGTTTGTTTCAGATTTACAATAGTTATAACAACAGTATTTTGAAAATAACAAAAATATGTTAAAATTTAAAATAAGATTTTTTTTTATTTCCTCAGGTTAGATATACAATTCTGGTTAAAACCGGATCATCACTTAATGGATGAAGTAAGAGATGTCGGTTTAAAATTTTGAGATTAAATCGGATTCAATCAAATAATTTTTTTATATATTTTTTGTAATATAATGATATATTAAATATAAAATAAATTTATTAATAATTATAAACTAAAAATATGTATAATTATAATTATTAAAAATTATAATAAAAAGGATGAATATAAAATATAGAAAATAAAGATTGAAAATCGTGAATAATAAAAATATTATTGTTTAAGTGATTTACGTAAGATAAATGAAGAAAACATATTTAATATATATATATATATATATATATATATATTTATTAAAAATAAATCATTTATCTTACGTAAATCACTTAAACATAATTTTTAAAAAATTCAGAATTAATCGAATCTAACTACTTGGTTGATTTTGTCGATTTTATTGATTTTGATATGATTTTTTTTTTTTACCAATTCAATAATAAATAATTTTTTTAGAAACGACTAACTGACTAATTTTTAATTAGATTGATTGAATTGACTCATTCGGTCGATTTAAAAAAAATAAAATTATAAACTTAGAACAACATTTAAAATTGATAAAGGGAAAATCCATTTAACCACAAACTATTAATGTGATATATTATTGTTGATCATTAGGCGTAAATTTAGTTGAAATTAGTTGTATGAATTATTCTTTAAGTTTTAATTTTGTATATATTTATTTATTTTCAAATTTTTTGAACTTTATATTATGTGTTTGGTATTTTTATCTATTTAGAAAAAGATTTACTTGATTTTTATGTTGTAACAAGAATCTTTCTAATATTTGTATGACTATAAAGACCAAATTCTCCTTGAATGAAGGGCAAAATAAATATTCAATTATCCTTTTTCAATGAAATGATGTGAAAAATAAGAAAATGGAAATAAACATAATTTCAAATTAGTTATCTCATTTTTTTTCTTCTCAAAATAAAATCGTTGAACAAATTTATGAAAATAAATGTTCCAGAATAGATTCTTTTTTTAATCTTAATTATTTCGTATTATTATTTTATTGAATATACATGTGAAATGATTTGATACTCATTCCACAATTAATTCGTTAGATTTCGTGATCAAATGAGTTAAATTTAAATTAAATTTGTAACTTTTTAAATAAAATAATTAAATTACATATATTTTTTTAAGTATAGTATTAATATTATAATTTATTTTCTAATTCAATGTCATTAAAACTTAAATTATAGTTTATCATCTCCTAACATATCTTCTTTTTTCAGAGAATCTTCGAACAAACGAAAATGAAATTGATTGAACCGACAACTATTGCAACCGATACGAATATCTTACTTTATCACAGAAAATTGGCGTTCACAATTCTAAATAACATCAATAAAATTGAAATGCTTGACTTTTTTTCATATAAATCCAAATTTCTTATTAAAGTTTGAATGGCTTATTATTAATTTGACATAAATTTTTCAAAACATTAAATTTTCCACAATAAAAAATAGGGGGAAACTAATATTATTAAATGAAACTATTAAAAAAATAGAAGTATATAAAAGAACATGATTGGTTTTTGAAAACTGTTCCTAAAATTAATGTACTCTTTATTCGGTGTCACATTACTTGTAATAAAAGTTTATGAATAATTACCATTTGCAAGAAACCTTCACCTTTCACAAACCTCACTAACACATACCATTAATTACTAAGCCTTCTCGAACCTATTTATAAATGCATGTATATTTAAATTTTTTATGTTTTTTTTTTTTAATTCTAAATTACTATCATGATAAATTTTTTAGTTTTTTTTTTCACAGTAAAAATTGTTAGTATTTAAAATAACTTATTATATACTTCATCCCTTTCTTTAATGTTTTTATCTAGTTATTATTTTCAAAGTTTAAAATAATATTAAGTATTCTTTTATTATTAAAAAAATTATCATTTACGTAATCTTTAATTAGTTTATAAATATATATAAAAATAAATTCACTTATTCTAAAAAAATAAGAATTCTAAAATTATTTTTAATCTATTAATTTATTTTTTAATTTAATAATTTAATATTTTAATTCATTTAAATTATTATATTTCAAAATAAATAAATAAATAAATAACTATATTTATATTTATTTTTAAAATAAGTGAATTTTTTAATTCATATATATATATATTTATATTAAGTGTTTTACTTATTTTAAGAATAAAATTTATAAAAAAAAAATATATTTTTTTAATGATTTAATATTCTAATTCATTTTATATTTAAATATAATGAAATATTATTATATATTATTTATATTTTTTAATAATTATATATATAAATATATTATTGTGTATTAATATATAATGTATTTTTTTATTTTTATTTTTTTTTATTTTTTATCAATAAATATATTAATAATATTATGTATGATATTATATATAATTAAATTATATGAATTTTTTTTCTTAAAATAATAATTTTTACCTTACATCATAACTATTAAATTGCAACCCAGTAAATTTAGTAATTTAAAAATATTTATATTTATTTTTAAAATAAATAAATATATCTTTTTTATATATTTTGACGTTGAAATTATAGATATAAGAAAAATTATTATATTTCAAAAAAATTATTAATAAAAAATAAAAGAAGCATTTTTAATACAATTAATATAAATTTTATAATTTGATCAATATTAAATTTTGTATATAAAATTAAGTTAAAAAATAATGTTTCAAAAAAAGGTAGACGCTGTTGGTAATAAAAAAAATACTTTATATGGTGACATTTATTATAACTCAGTTGACACTTGTTAGCTCACTCTATGTAATGATTCAAGCCCCTAAATTCCTTAGACACACTTCAAACTTCTTCTTTCTCTGGTTTTTATTCTTGAAACTTGGTTCATTGTATCCAGTTCCTCTGCTTCTAACTTATTGTCATTTACTGTTCTGAAAATGATAGATGAGTCTATGTCACTCATCAAATATGTTCCTAACTTTGCAAGAGGTTTTAATGTTCTGCTAATACATGATGACAAAAATTCTCGTTCGTACCTCTCATGGGTGCTTGAGTTATATTCATTCAAAGGTATCCTTTGAATTTTCTCTCAATTCTCTTCGTCGCTTTCAGTTCCCTGTTTCTACAGTCTAAATTCTTTGCTATACCCTATTTGTGTCTTAGGCCTACACGAAATTTCTTGTGTTTCTACTCATTCATGTGTTTGTGTGGGTCAAGTATCACTGGATTAAAAAAAAAATTGATATCTGGTATTATATTAAATTATTCATGTCCTGGCTTATTTAATTGTTTATTTAGTAAACTCGTATCTAAAAGGTATATGCTAGGGAAACTTTTTCATTTCCAATTTTTTCTTCAAACAACATATTTCCTAACAAGGCCTTAAATTTCACATTATTCCTATGAAATTCGTCAAACCCTAGATGATTTACTGGTTCTTGGACTAGATTTAACATGCAATTGCTTTGAATTCTGCTTCTGGGATTTTTTTTGTTCATAGCATCTCTCCAAATTTAATGTTTCAAGGTATTTTTACTTTGTTTATCTATTTCTTCATTTTACAGCTAAACAATGAATAAGCTTACGTTCATTCCCCAACTGGGTTTGCATCACTTTATAATTTATGTTGAGAAATTTGTGACTCTTCAAGTCTGCAAGAGTTTATAACAATTGAATTTGGTGTTATTTATGTTGTTTGATTAATGTGCACAACAAATGTTCAGTTACTGCTACAGATAATATATGCTCAGCTACATCCATGATTTGCTGTGAAGAAGGCATGTTCAAACTGGTCATGACTAAAGCTAATATGCCTGACATGGATGCCCTTTCTTTTCTCGATCTAGTACTTGAAGAGGACGTTCCTGTCATCTGTAAGTTTGTGTTCAGATCTTGCAGTTCACTTAATTTTCTCCAAGAGTTTAGTCTCATTTGATTAATATAATAATTCATCGTTTTGTATAATGTACAGTCATCAACTCTAGAGTATTTGATAATGCAACTAGGAAAGCTTTAGGTACAAGATTATGTTATTTCCTTCAGGATCCAATAAGTCCCAATGATCTTAAATATCTATGGCAACATGTGTATCACCCAAGAACCTATTCAGCCAAAAACACTCCAAATGCAGACTTTCAGAGCATGGTGCCCCATGCAAAGGGATTAGAGAATACCCAGACGAAACAGGTACGTATATGTATATATAATAGTTACAGGATTATATCAATAACACTGCATACCATGTACTGCATCTTAAATTCCATGGGATAATGAGAAAAGAAATAAAAGTGGATAGAAATAGAAAAGATAAATGGAAAGAAAAATTTGAAGAATTTTTGTTAAAGAAAAATAAAGAGGGTTGATAAATATAATAAAAAATATTAATAAACTTCTACTTATTTTCACGTTATTTCCATATTCTAACGTACAACTAACAATATTTTCACACTTTTCTATTACCAAATAAGACAGTTTTGTATTAATAATGCAATAGTAATCAATAGTGTACTATAATTTGCTGTATTTATATCTGCACCCTAGGGCGTATATTTAGTTTAACTTTTGAAAATTTGGACATGTTATTACACTTCATCAACACCTAATTCTAATTTTAATTTTAATAAGATCGTGAATCAAACCTACATTAAATAACTTACATGATTAACATTGAAGAAAATCTATCAGGAAATTTTAGTGTGAGTGATCATATATATATATATATATATATATATAAACAGTTAAATATAAGCACTTCATGAACACTTGATATTTATGTTTATCTCTTACTACTATCGTATATACATCCTAGCACATTAGTATCGTACTCATATTTTTCTGAACTTCTCTCTCTGGGTGTTATAGTGATGGGTATCATGAATTATTTTCTTCTCAATTGACAAACACCCAATTAATGTCAGGTTATTGGAGCAAGAGGAAATAACGATGCTGATATAAGGGACGAGCTAAAAGGAAAGAGAATTGTTTGTGACTACACAATGCCAACCACACAGTGCCTGACTCACAAAGCATTTGGAAAAAGAAACCATGATGACAATCTGGGCAAGCAAAAAGAAAAGAGAAATGTTGAACTCGAAAAGCCAGATTCATTGAGATCAGCCAAGATGAAGTCTAACATAAATGAATATTCGAGAATGTCTCAGTACACAAAACGTTCCACTGTTTGGACTCCTGAGTTGCACCGAAAGTTTTTAAAAGCCGTGGAAGAATTAGGAGAGGACTGTACAGTTTCTTTTCCCTCTCTCTCACCATATTTTCTCTTATTGATTAGCTTTCAGTATTGGATTTAAGCTTCATTTTTTGTAAGATAATTAGTAATTATTAAATTCAATGCTGTGTTTCACTTCCGTTTTTGGTATTCAGGTGCTCGTCCAAAACAGATATTAGTTCAGATGAATATCAACGGGCCTTATTACCTCACTGTTCGCCAGGTTGCAAGTCATCTGCAGGTTATTTTCTGCCACTCTCATAATTTATGTTGCACAAAATTAATGTTTAGAAGTTTTAAATTCTTTCTTCATGGTAAGATAATCCAAATATGGATTAATATATGTTTCAAAGTTATTAGGGCTAGCTACAAGTTATTGTTGAGTTATTTGGAATTTACTAGGTAACCTCCTTCAAATATAGTTAAAAAATTTCTGCTTTCCTCCATGAATCTACCATGTAAGTTTTCTGTATATTTGTTTGGTAAATGATACTCACTGTTAATATTAATAGTTTAAAGGGAATATCGATGCATAAAATTAGGAGTTAATACTTTGTTCTCTTTTTCCATAATATATAGTTGCATTCATGAGTGGCAATAACCACCATGCATCTTTTCTCGTCTGCTTCATTGTTTAGCTTTTTTCTTCACCAACATTCTTCTTACACAGAAATACAGATTGCGGTTGCAATATGAAGAAGAGAAGTCTCGCAATTCTCATTTGTCTAATGTAAGAACATCATCATGCTCAGGACATAAAGCCAAATTTCCTCGATCTGAATGGTCCCCCTTGGAAACAAAAGGTAATTACCATAACTTCTCTTTGTTTTTCACTGATCATAGACTACAAACCAGCATCTTTGTTTGTAACTAATTCATTACTTTAGAACATAAAACAGCATTTGGTCCAGGACTCCCAGCACCAAAGGTTTTCTTGAATGAGAACCGTAATCAAGACCAGATTCCAGTGAACAACATGGGAATGAAATTCACAGATTCTTCGGATTCACACCCTATCCCAGATGCTTCATTGGATATAAACATACCTGACAATGAGTTCTATGACCTCGTAAGAACGTTCGTGGAAGACTGTGACTGTTTTAATTTGTATGATTACGAAACCAATCCTGCTGCTGTTGATGAATGCACTAAGATGCTAAGAAAATTTCTGGATGGAAAGAGTTCCTCTTAATGGTAATTTGATATGGACAACGCCAACCAGATAAAAGGTTTTTCACTTTATAATGAACATACTTAAAATAATATAACGCCCATGTCATACTTCAGAAACTTAAGATACATAATTTCTCATTTTCTTTTTCCTGTTCTACATATGTTCTTGCAGATTGACTGAACCTTCAAATGGAAGCATATTCGGAGCGAATGAAAAACTTTCTGTTATGTGGCAATTCTGTAAATAGCAGCTATACATATATGTATATATAAGTTTTAACATGCAGGGAAAACTATAGTTTCGTTTTCTTGTTCAACAGTGGACATTATCTTATCTGCCTCATATTATATAATATTAAGCATATTATACAGTGTTTGTCTTTCTCCTTATTGCGAGAAAGCATGAACTAGTAATCTTGTATGATGCATATGTTATATAGAGACATGGGCTTTTGCTAATGATTTATTGTAAATAATATATATATATATATATATATATATATTCTCTTTAACAGACAAAATTAAGTGATTTTGAACTGATTTTTATGTTAGAAGGGAATATAATTTATTATTATTTGTGAAGTGATAAACGAGCCTATTTTGTTACGATGCAACAATTAATGCCATTAGTCCATATTCATCTAAGCTTAAACAAATCATGTTAAAAGCCATTGGCCTATGTTCTCTTTAAGCAATAATATTATAGAGAAAGAGCTATTAAGTGATTTATTTTTTATTTTTTAAATTTATTTTTTTATATATATTTATATATTACAGTTGTAAACACAATTATGAGTCATTAACTAAATAGTTAGTAAAATTTGTATCTTAAATCTCAATAATCTCTAATAAAAATTAAAGAATGTGTTAACAATTCATCTTAAACTCATGTTATCTTTATAGTATTAATATTTTGATCTTAATTCTATTAGTATCATTTGAGTTATCACATTTAAAATATTGTTCACTTTAATATTTATTGATTCTGACATAATTTATCTCAGAAAAAAAATTGATTAATTGAGAGAAGAATATGTTTTCAAATTATACAAATAAGACTTTTGAAAGTAAGATAACAAGAAAGATCCCTTATTTGGCACTAGAGGAATGTTGAGTGTTTTGATATAAGAATTTTTTTATTTTTTTCGAGAATATGAACTTGAGAAATTGTTTCGCAGGTTAGTTTTATTTTTAAAACATAGCATTGACAGGAAATAGTGTTTTCTACATGTCTTTTACCTCTGTTTTCAAAAAAATAAAATCACACAAGTGACTGAGAATTTAACTTTTGAGTTAAAAAAATTTGATTGTAATAAAAATATCACGTTACTTCTACTAAATTATTTAAAGAATGTTTGAGATAGCTTAAATTGTTGATTCCATATGTTTAGTTGAAAAATGCTATTTGAGCATTATTAATTAAGTGTGCTAGAAAACATTTTCCGAAATTTATAAAAGTTTCTTTTAAAAGAAATTAGCTAATGATATATAAATATGAACTCAACTCCAAAATGATTCTCAATAAAAAAAAACCAATAAAAACTCTTGAAACCCATTTCTGTGGGTTTCGATCAAGACCATGAAAGAAAAAAAAAAAAAAAACACAATGAAAAGAAAAAGATACGAAAGAACATGGCACCTTAATAGGATAAATGCAATTTAAACATATCTAAACATATTTTTTATAAGTAACTTCTTCAATTAATAAATTCAAATTAAAAATTTGTAAAAAAAAATATATGATCCATGAAATACTAATTAACTGTTAATAAATATAATAAAATATTGTTAAATATAATGTTAAACGATAATTGAAAATCTAAATTAGTTCGACTGGTTGGTGGTTTTTCTTCTCTGACACCAGCCTCTCAAAATTACAGGTTAAATGGGTTGGTACAATGGATTCATTCCACTTTTTTAATCAATTCCCACAATAGTGTTTCGATAAATTCCAAACAAGGATTCAAAATAATCATACTGAAACGAGTTTAATTAGAAAATATAGATGTGTATGAGGATGAGAAAAATGTTAATTTAAGAGATAAGAAGGTTGAATAATAACAATGGGATCTAAATTTACGGTTGATATTAAATTCATTAAAAATATTCCTATTGTACGGGTTCTCTTCTCTTAGGGTTTCCTTCTTGTACACTTCTGTAGCAAGCGTTTGCGGCACTGAAGATGGTAATGACCATGACCTTCACGACGCAGACCACTTTCACTTCCTCAAGATTGTTTTGCCATAGAAGTATAAAAGAAAGAAACATTGAGAGAGAAAAAATGCACAGGATTAGGGTTTTTAATGAGTTTACTGGTTTACATCCAATGGTTATTATTCAACTGTCTTATCTCTCACAGTAGATATTTTTCTCACATCATATATGTGTATTGCTTACAGGGCCTTTAAACCAATGGCGACCACTGATTAACCAGAAAGAAACTACAAGAATAAGCAAACATCCAACAGCAACAGGGGTGTAGTTAAGAGTCTCTAAAGTTATTGGGTAGGAAACAGGCAAAGAGAAAAGTATGGAAATGATCAGCACCCAAAGAACAGCCACCCAGCCAACAACGACTCCATAGCGGCCCAAGTTGAAAGGGCCAGGGACAAAATCCTTCTGTGCCAAGGTCACCCTAAAGAATATAGGTAAGGCATAAGCAATATATAGGCCAATCGTTGCTATGGACACCATGGCCTCAAATGCTACTATGCTTCCAAGAGACTGCAATATATTTTACATTTCAATTATATGGTCAAACATTATTCCACTTTTCAACAAACCAGAAAAACCAAAATTTGTAGCTTATTATTAATGGAAGCTATAGCTAATACTATCACATACCGTTAAGGCCATGCAAAATGCTATAGAAGCGGAAAGCCAAACTGCATAGATGGGAACCTCCTGCTTGTTAACTTTGTGCCACAATGATGACCATGGCATGGCCCCATCTCTAGAGAAAGCATAAACCATCCTGAAAAAGCTTTAAGCGTTATACTATATTCATCACTAAGTAGAGAAATTAAGTCTCGCTCGTATAGAAAGTGTGTTATCTAGGTGCCGGCACGTTTTACCTTGAATTGCTGGTAACTGAACTCATGCCACAGAAAAATATGGCAACAGCAACAATTACTAAGCAAATAATACCCCCAGTTCCTTGGCCATATCTTTTCTTGAATGCTAGATAAAACACTTCAGCAATAGCATACCCACCAGCGTCATTATCTTCACTCAAAAGGTAATGGATGTCAGAGACTGCAAAGGTAATGCCTAGTATGTAACCCCATCCAACTATAATAGATATCCCAACAGCACTGATAATTCCTTTTGGTCCATTTATGTCAGCATCCCTGGTTTCCTCTGTCTGCAGATAGAAGTTACAGTAAACAGTGATTCTTAGTGAGATTGTGTTTGCAAAATTGATTTTACGAAACTACTTTTGGTTAAAATCGATTTTGAAGTGATGTGATTTATATTTCAATGTTTTTGTCTGTTATTATGAATTTAAGTTAGTGGTAAATCCCAGTATAAACTTTTTCTTAACTGCACTTATTTACAAAAAATGTAACCCCAACACGTTGTGCAGTAACTGCGGTTTCACTTTTCTTGTACTTGTACCTTATAATACTGTTCAATATACTTGAACGATGATATGCTAAAAACTTACAAGAGTCTTAATTCATCCGCAATTATCTAATCATGGGATGGTAGTTTAAAAACAGGCTTCCGGAGCAATGAAAAATGCCCAGCCAGTCAAGCTTTGAAAACAAGAGGTCACAGATACAGTGCATCATTCTTATTATTTGATTGAACGATGGAAAATAAGAGAGTGAAAAGAAAAAAAAAAAAATGAAAAAAAAAATTTAATTAAATAAAATAAAAGTGAGTGAAAATTAAGATACAAATTATTTATTAATTAAAAGTAATTATTATTTATTTTTTAATTTTAGTTATTATTATAATAAAATAAATATAAATTCTAAATATTTATAAGAATATATTGTAACAAAATATTTTTTTAATATTTATGTAAATGTTAATATTTTATTAAATATTAATCATGTTATCATCTAATCATAATATAAATATTAATAAAATATTAACGATATATTTAATTATATTAGAATATAATATATTATATTTAATTTTCTACACTTTTTTTCTCGTATGAGAAAAGAAAGTTAAAAATATATTAATTTTTTAAAATTATATTTTTATAATTTTCTTTTAAAACACTTTTTTTATCTCAAATTAAACTAGTCTTTAAAGAGAAATTATATGAGTTATATAATCCTTTAAAATAATATTATTAAGTTTAATTATTATATTTATTTTGTAAATTAATTGTTACATCACATTTTATCGTTAAAAAGTATCTCTTTAAATTATTATATTTATTCTTAATTCTTAAGATAGGTGAAACTTTAAAACTTATCAAAATAAACTTCATCTTAAGAGTTAAAGTATAAAAATAACTTCAAACTTTTTTTCCCACAACCATGTTAAGTATGTTAATAATAAATTATTAAGGTCAATTATTACATTGAAATATTTTTATTTTGCAATTTAATATTTTTATCACGATTTTATCTTTTAAAAAAATCTCAATAAATTAAGGAATAATTAAGGAATGAGAGAATATATAATTTATCATTAATCTCAACCTCAACTTGATATTTGACTTTTTGAACTTATTAGAACAAGTCCCTATTGAGCTAAGAGATAGGAATAATCTCAAATCCTCAATTTATCCCTACAAACTATGTTAATATTTCTACTTCAAGCCTACTAAAATAGTATCATTTAAATCAATCACTTGATATTATCTTTTAGGATAAAAATGAGGATTTGAAATCACTCTTCCACCTTAGTCTTTGTTTAGAAACTTATTCTAATACACGTTCAATAGTTATATATTATTTAAAAATTCAAGTCAAAAGTAATTCATATATGCTTGCTTCTCTTAACTCACTTACGTTTTTTTTTTTTTTTTTAAAAACTATAATAAAAACATCAAATTTCAAAGAAGACAATATCTAAGATGTAATGGTTGATCAAAACTATATTATTTTAATAAATTTGAAATCAAAATATTAATATTATTGTGAGAAAAAAAATCAAAATTATTTCTGCTTCTTAATTTTTAATTAAACAACTTATTCCTATATGCATAAAAGTCACACTATTTATTGAGAAGTTAACGTCAAAAATAACTTTTATATATTCTCATCCTTTCTATCTAAGGACCTATAAAATATTAATGCAAATATTAAATTTAAAAATAAATAATACCTCAAATATTCCTACTGTCTCGAGGTAACCAAACAATTTTTTCAAGGAAATAAATTTTGGGAAAAGAAAGCAAAAGAGTGGAAAAAATATACCATATAAGCTGATGCGTCATATCCAGACAGGGTATACTGACTCATTAGAAGTCCCAAGAGAAATATGTAGGGCTTGCTGGTGATTCCATCCTCATTTTCAGTATTGAAATGAGTAAAAACAAACTTGGCACTAGCCCTTTCCGTTGCAACAGATGGAATAACAATCATAAGCACAAAAACACCTAAAAGTTTGCAATTCCAATTAGAGATTCAGATGGGGTTGCCAATGAGAACTGAATGCAGAAAACGATAGATCAAACAGGAAATTTCTTCATACCTATAACATTCCAAATAGCTGCCAGCTGTCCCAAGAATGACAACAGTGAGATAGGAAGACTGTTTATTATACCATGTAGGAGCAAGATTCCCCCATGAAGGGCAATAACTACATATTTAGATGCCTCATATCCACCACCATTTTTCCCACCAGTACTAAGCAGAATAATAACCTGAATCAGTTGTGCAAGTGAAAAATCTACACTTGTTGTCACTGCCCACTGAAATGAAAAGAAACCAAAGTTGGAGCTTCAGATGGATTAATGGAAATCTATATCCCACAAAAAAGTGAAGGATGTGTAATTTGTGTCTTCTTAAGAATACCTGGCCAACAATATTGAACCTGTAAAAACAGATAAACCATCCAACACGTATCAGAGAAAAAACCGTGGTAAAGCAAATATGGCAGAGTCTCTTGTTATTAGACTTGACAAACTGATTAAGCAATAAACTTTAATTTCAAGCTATATGGCGTTAAGGAGAGCTAACAAATTAGACAATTATAGCCACTTTTATCCAATTAAGAGCATTAAATTTTCAAAAACCTTTTTACATCATAAGTTTGAGAAGTAAATACAAAAGTGAACAAATTATGCATCATATCATTAATTATAAGTTATAACCGTCAATTTTGGGAATGGATTTAAAATAAGTTTCTTTTACTTGTTGATTACGATTTATCTATGAAATATAGTTTAAATTGCTGTTCAAAAGTTCAGTGCATGTTCCTGATTGATGTGATTTTTTATTGACCAGATATACCGAAATATAAACATAACACGAAAATCACTAATGGAAAACTTGAGACGAACTAGGAATTAACATTTTATGATAGATTTAACTATCAATAATATTAATATTCGGTAGAAGGGCATGCTAGCTGCACACATATAATAGTGAATATTAGTATATTACAATCCTCAAAAGTCTTTCTCTGTTATGAAACATCAAATTCTTCTTCTTCTTGTACCTCTTTTGCTAAAGATAAAACTTCTGTCAACTAATTTCCACTCCCTCTACATTTCAAATATCGCCCAAAACCTCACCATTAACTTACAAAATATTAATGTGCTCAAAGTTCAGAAATTTTAGTTTGTACATCAGAATCCACGGCACGCTCATTTCTATGATCACCAAACAAAAAGGGGAGAATGACACTTAAAAAAAAATTAATCCAATTCTGTCCCACGTAAGATCCTCATTCAAATTACAAAATTGCACTCACCTGCTCTTATAAACAGAAGTTCCTAGTCACGCAAATTAAGACATGTTCACCACGCTAAAAATTGGCCATAAAAGTTCGGACGATACCGTTTCCATGTATAAAGTAAGACACTCATAGCATTAACTAAATTAGGTCTACCAAAAATATTAACAAAAAATAAGTGAAAAGGAATTGGGTATGGTACCAGCCAGTTATCCAGGAAGCAAAAGGAGCCCATCTGGGCCCAGCAAGCTTGGCACTCCAATAGTAAAGCCCACCAGAAGTGGGATAGGATGAGCAAATCTCAGCCATTGCAAGCGCAACAGTCATGGTGAAAGCAGAGGCAATGAACCAGCCATAAACGAAGGAAACAGGGCCACCATAGTTCAACCCGGTGTTGTAAAGGGTGGTCACTCCGGCGAGCACCGATATTATAGAAAACGAAAATGCGAAATTCGAAATGACCCTGCCATAGTAGTACAAAGAAATTAAAGAAAAAATTGAAAAAATGAAAAGAAATGAGAGTGAGGAAGAAAAGAAGAGGAAGGAACATTACGATAGATCACGTTTGAGTTCTTGCTTGTAACCGAGTTCTTGAAGACGGACATTGTCAGAATCAAGAGGAACGTATCCTTCTGCGAGCGCGTGAGAATGCAATCGAACTGTTCTCTTGCCACTTCCCATGTCGAACCAAACACTCAAATGGAAGGAGTTGTTGTAACTACGTTTCTTTATTTATCATCTTCACAATTCATTCTTTTATTATATATATATAACAAAATTGTTTAAGATTTTTTTTATATCTGGGAATACTTATTTTATAAATTTAGATTAAAATGTCTTTATTTATTATTTACAAATTTCTATGATGAATGTAATCTTTATAACTTTGTTTCTGTTTTTTTTTTTTTTTTCTCAATGTTTATGAGATATTATTCTTTTTCAATACTAATTTCACTGAACAATATTTTTATGAAAAATTAAACTATATCAGTCTTTTTTATTCCCTCTTCTTCTTATGGTTAACAATATAGCTTTAGTTTTATTTTTATTTTTCTTATAATGTTTTTTGAATATAGAATTTTTTGTGAGTATTTTAGTTTTATAGATTTTTTTTATGTGATTTTTTTGGTGTTGTGCTAACTTGGCTAAAAAATTGACTAATAATTGTAGAAAGAGCATTAATGCGTAATATATAAATGTTAAGAAGAGTTGTTAAGTGTCAATTTCGTATTTAAATTTTTGGGTAAATGAATGAAGGAAAAGTTATTGAACATAAATGTTACCAAAAGCTGTTGATATTAAATGTTTTGTAAAGTTATTGATATATAAATGTTACTTAAAGTTAAAGTGTCCATTTCAAATTTCAAATTTTGGGTTAATAATGAATCAATGAATGGGATTTGTATGCACACACCTAAATTCCTTAAATGTACACACAGATCTCTATCATTTTTCAATATAAAATAATAAAAACAGAGGAAAAAAATAAGTGAGAGGTAATAAGTAATATGAGAAAAAAGGAAAAAAGAAAGTATGGAAAAAATAGAATGAAAAAATTATGTAAAATAGAAAATTAATGTATATTTATGTTATGCATGACTCACATGAAGATAGAGATACTAAACCAGAAAAGCTAAAACCATTTATCTTTAAAAAAGTTATTTAAATAGTGCATAGAATAAATTAAATTTATAAAACAATTTTTTTCTTAAAATATTTATTAAAAAATTTATCTACACTTTGCGTTACTCAGTATTTAAAATTTTATTTCAATATCATTATTAAAATATGTTATCACATATAAACAATCCGAATAGATTTATACATGTATATAAATTGACTTACAAAACTCGTATTCAAATATTTGTTTATAAATATGAAATATAATATATAGAGAATTCTGAAAATCCAAAATAATATAGTATAAATAAATCATTTAAAAATATATCATAGTGTATATAAAGTATTTTTTCTACAAAGAAAAAGTTAGAAATAAAATAAAATATTATCAAAGTTAGATACTTTAAACAATACCATAAGATGAACTAAGACTAGATTATCATAATGTGTTTTTTTTTTTTTTAAATCATGAAATAAGAATTTTGAAATAAATATTAAAATTCTTTAAACAAACTTAATATACATAGAAGACACTTTATTTATTATAGAGACAAATTTGTGGAAGGAAAAGTATTGTCACTAACCTAAATTTAAAGATTTTTGTTCACTGTCTCTTGATTGCTGAGTTAAAATATTTTTGGTTAAATTTAAATATTTTTAATTGAGAGAAACTTCTATAATTTAGATGTCTTATTCTTTGCATCTATTTCATTAAATAAAATAAATCCATTGAACAAATTATGAAAAATTTTAGGTTATCAATTTGAGCTCATTTCTTCCCATACAAAGATGAAAGTAACAACATTTCCACTCTAAAATCTAGAAACATAACAACAATTCAATCCTAAATAGTTTTACCATTAAAGTTGCTCAACTAATATATTCAATCAAGCAGTTTATCATTTTGTCCAATTATCACTAAATTTAGTTTTTCAATATTTTCTTAAAGACACATCATTTTTTTAGAAACAATATCAAATTCATTTCAATATTTCCATGTATTTGCATGCAGTGACAATCCAACTCCAATTCACCAATATATCAACCAAACACCCTAATTTGTATGGATTTTATTATTTGATTACAACTTTTATTAAAGGTCAAAAACCTACACAAGTTTTCAATTGTATTTTTAATTAAAAGTCAAATAAAATTTTCTTTTTTTATCAAACTTTTCTCACACTAAAAAGGAATATAAACTTAATCAGGAAAAAAAATCAATAAAATAAAAAAATCTTTAATCATTTTCGATATGGAAGGCAGAAATTAAATATCTTATATTTTAAACTCAAATTTACTATTTATTATTAATAATTTTATATCAAATATAAATATAATTAAATAATAATATATAAATAAGATATAAATCAAATTCGTATAAGTTTTATTATTTATTTTTTAATATATATTAAAATCTATTTTAACCATATCTATTAAATTTATTCACTAATCAATTATCCAATTTTTATCAATTCTATAAAAGAATATATTTATAATTTTACATAAATTAAAAATATAACTAAATTATAATAAATAAATAAAATACAATTTTGCTATAAAAGTTAGTACTTTTGTGGCTTGCTTACTACAAGAAATGAAATGCAAGAAGAACAGAATCTGGTTGGTTTCGAGAGAGAATAAATGTTATAGAGATAGGAATGAAAAAGTAGATAAGGGTGAGGGTGGGTGTTCTGATAGTATTACCAAATATTTAAATTTCTATTTGTAAAGGTCCTATTCTTTTTCCTTTTTATTATTAACATCTCTAAGAAACTTCAATCGTCAAGGTCCATTTTGTTTTCACACTTCCCTCAATGTAGTCTTTTATGCCTTATTTAGAAACCCATATCTTTCTCTTACCCAAGATTAACTAATGCACATTCATACACAAATTAAACACTTTAATGAAGAACAAAAGTAAACATAAAGTCACAGGACTAGCATTACAATTTAAAAATTTTATAAATTGATTTCCAATGGATTGGCTTATCTCAACACCAACCCATTTTTGAAGATGACGGGTTAAAGTATTTAATTTGCACAAACCAATAATAATAATATTTGAGAGACTAAAAGCATAAAGAAAAATAAATTTAAAACAAGGACTCTAAAAATAATCATATTGAAAATGAGTTTGATTCACAAAATATGAACAAACTTCATTTATTATATATTAGTAATTGGGCCTTTAAACCAACGGCGACCACTAATAATCCAGTAAGAAACTACAAGAATAAGCAAACATCCAACAGCAACAGGAGTGTAGTTAAGGGTCTCTCCGGTTATTGGGTACGAAACAGGCAATGAGAAGAGTACGGAAATGGTTAGCACCCAAAGAACAGCAACCCAGCCCACAATAACTCCGTAGCGGCCCAAGTTGAAAGGCCCAGGAGAGAATTTCTTTCGTGCCAAAGTCACCCTAAAGAATATTGGAAAGGCATAGGCAATATAGAGACCAATGGTTGCAATGGACACCATGGCCTGAAATGCTACTATGCTTCCAAGAGACTGCAATATGTTTACATTTCAGTTAATAATGACTCGGGCAAGAATAAAATGATAAAGAGCTATGGCTAATTACATTATTTCACTTTCAACAAATGAGAAAAAACAAAATTTGCAGATTATTACAAATGAAAGCTTATAATATATCACATACCGTTAATGCCATACAAAATGATATTGAAACGGAAAGCCAAACTGCATAGATGGGGACCTCCTGCTTGTTAACTTGGTGCCACAATGATGACAATGGCATGGCCCCATCTCTAGAGAAAGCATAAGCCATCCTGGACAATGTTTAAGCATGTCATATGATATTCACATGTAAGTGTAACTAGAGATATTAAATCCCTATCATGCAAAGCAAACAAAGGTTGGCACGTTTACCTTGAATTGCTGGTAACTGAACTCATACCACAGAAAAATATGGCAACACCAATAATTACTAAGAAAGCAATACCCCCACTTCCATTGCCATATCTGTTCTTGAATGCTAGATAAAATACTTCAGCAATGGCATACCCACCAGCATTATTATTTTCACTCAAAAGGCTAAGGATGTCGGTGACTGCAAAGGTAATGCCTAGTATGTAGAACCATCCAACAACAATGGATATCCCAACAGCGCTGATAATTCCTTTCGGTCCATTTCTATCAGCATCCTTGGTTTCCTCTGTCTGCAAACACAAGTCACAGTAAACAGAAAGTCTTGGTCTAGATCATTTAGGAACTTCAATCCATCAATGGAAATGAAGAGCATAAAATTTAAAAAAAATAAATAAATTTGAATTTAAATAGAAACCTTGTAATTCCTAATACTTAAAATGAGGTTATTAACAGAGCTGATACGAATCAATTCATGAAAAAAATCAATTCTAACACACCAATTCATGTTACTGCATATAGGCCTAGTCATAAGACTGACCATTCAAGCTTGGACAAGTCGTAATATTGAAAAAAAAGAAGAAGAAGCAAAGCCCACGTTGAATAGGGTCAGAACCTAAGAATATAAGTAAGATATAACTATCACTTTACATGCTGATTTTGTGTGATTGAATTAGACCAAAACCTAATTTATAATATGATTTCAGAGTCTATTTTAGATTTTTTTGTTGTATCTTACAAAAAGTTCATTATACTTACAAGATATATAAACCTATAAAAATATCAACTCATTATCTAATCCTGGAATGGCAGGTTAAAACGGGCTTGCCAAGCTATGCAAATTTCACAGGCCAGTCCCAAGGCTTAAGCTCAAAACATGAGCTCAGAGCTAAGAAAAAGAATAATTCTTTTTGTTAAATTTTGAGTTTAGTTGATCCCTACAAAATCCACTTCAAAGTTAAGCAGTTTCTAAGCTTTGTAAACTCTTATCGAGCCTTACCTTACCATTTAAATTTTGAGCCAAACTCATCCTTCAAAACCATATTATAAAGTGAGGGTACACAAGTTCTATAAGCTGTCAAGCATAGTCTTTAGTTGATGTAGTGCTTGGTTTTTCCCAAAAGGAAGAAAAAGAGTAGAAAAAGTTTACCATATGAGCTGATGCATCAAACCCAGTTAGGGTATACTGACTCATTAGAAGTCCCAAAAGAAATATGTAAGGTCTGCTGTTGATTCCAGCCCCATTTTCAGTATTGAAATGGGTGAAAACAAACTTGGCACTTGCTCTTTCCGTTGCAACGGATGGAATCACAATCATAAGTACAAAAACACCTAAATGTTTGCAATTCCAATTAGAGATTCAGATAGGGTTGCCAATGAGAACTGAATGCAGAAAACGATAAATCAAACAGGAAATTTCTTCATACCTAAAACATTCCAAATAGCTGCCAGCTGTCCCAAGAATGACAACAGTGAGATAGGAAGACTGTTTATTATACCATGTAGGAGCAAGATTCCCCCATGAAGGGCAATAACTACATATTTAGATGCCTCATATCCACCACCATTTTTCCCACCAGTACTAAGCAGAATAATAACCTGAATCAGTTGTGCAAGTGAAAAATCTACACTTGTTGTCACTGCCCACTGCAAATGAAAAAGAAACCAAAAGTTGAAGCTTCAAATGAATTAATAGAAATCTACATCCCACACAAGTTTAGACCTTGCAGTGAAATTGAAGGATGCTTAAATTATAGAATGTCTTTATAAGAATACCTGGCCCACAATATTGAACCTGTAAAAACAGATAAACCATCCAGCAACCATCAGAGAAATAACTGTGGTAAAGCAAATATTGCAGAGTATCTTGTTTCAAGACTTGACAGGCTGATTAAGCAATAAAATTTGTTTTCAAGCTAAGGCACAAAATTAGGCATCTGTAGTGAATTATATGTCCGTTAATAACATTATATTATCGAAAACCTGGTTAAACATGACATCATAAAATTGAGAAGTAAATGAAGAAGGGAACAAATCATGTGCCACTATCATTAATTATAACTTTCTGTCTTAGGAGTGAATTTATAACATAATCTCCATTTCTTGATGATTATGATTAAACCTCTGAAATATAGTAAATGTTTTGTGCATGTAGTTTGTTGATGTGGCTTTTTATTCATCAATCATACTGAAATACAAATACAACTCTAAAATCTCTAATGGACAATATTGAAACAATCAGATAATGGAATGAATAAGGAATTTGTGACTAACTTTAATGATAGATTTACTATCTATAATACCAATTTTTAATTGGTAGAATGACATGTATTCTGTCCACTCAACAATGGTGAGTACTTATATTACAATCTTTAAAAGTCTCTTCTATGGTCTGAATGATCAAATGACAATTTTTCGTGTGTCTATCTTGATGTTAAATTAGATAACTCTTGTAAAATATTGATCTGCTCAAAATTGACAAACGTTTTAAATAGATAGTTTTCTCTAAAAGTTAAAAATAAAATATCCATTGTATAATTTTTCTTTAATATTTTTTAAATTTATACATAAATTAAATTTACGAATAGATAAATTTATTTTAATTTTTTCATATTTCTCTCAGAACTAATTTTTTAATTTGTTTTAATTAATATTTCATTTTTATATTTATTAATTATCATTAAATTAATTAATAATGACACATAGTTAAGTTTTTAATAGAAATATATAGGCAAAAACAAAAAATATTTATTAAAGTTATAAAATAATTTATATTAAAAATCAATTTTTTTCTCAAAAATATATTTTATAATAAAAACAAGAGTAGTTGTTTTTCACGCAAATCACAAGGTGAACCCATCGTCAAAAAATTCTGCATAAAAACAAAATGTCTGATATCCATGTGCTAAGTAAGGCATTTATATCTACGTCAATTTTAGATATAAAAACTCTTGAAGATTAAAGCAACATATTTGGAAGATCAAATATGTATTCATTCATATTTAAAATATAATTAAGACGGTATGTCAAATAAATTAACTTTTAAATGAAAACATGTGTAAAATAAAAAATATATAATATTAAAATAGCTCATGAAATTAATCAATATTTATGCTTTTAATAATTTCTCACTTATGTCACACCTCACTTTTTAAAAATACTTCATAGCAACTATATTATATTATATATTTTAAATTGCCTCGTATTTAATATTAATTGGAAAGTGATGACTATTCAAATACTAATTAATATATCAGATTCGATCGGGAACCAGTTGCAGCTTACATGGACCATTCACCAGAAATGAATTCAGAAGCATTCATATCAAACAAGAAGATCCAATGCAGCCAAAAGAAAAAAGTCAGAGGGTAGGTGAGAGTATATGTGGTGATGCTAAGAAGAAAATTGCAAATTTAAAAAGAAAAAGAAAAAGAGAATGATGTGTGTCCCATATGAATGATACTAATAATGGTACTGCATATGATATGGCTTCGTCATTCGTGCATTCATAAATGTCAGCATAAGAATATCTAGGTTGATAGAAAAACTATTTGTTTTGCATTGAGAATTAGAAACTAAAAACCATTTAATTATGTTAATTAAGTCATAAACATGCCGAACTTTTAAATGAAGGAAGAAAAATGAGTGAAAAGGAATCGGGTATGGTACCAGCCAGTGATCCAGGAAGCGAAAGGAGCCCATGTGGGCCCAGCAAGCTTGGCGCTCCAGTAGTAAAGCCCACCAGAAGTGGGATAGGATGAGCAAATCTCAGCCATTGAAAGCGCAACGATCATGGTGAAAACAGAGGCAATGAACCAGCCATAAACGAAGGAAACAGGGCCTCCATATGTCAAGCCAGTGTTGTAAAGAGTAGTGACTCCGGTGAGCACAGAAATAATAGAAAACGTAAAGGCAAAATTCGAAATCACCCTGCCATAGTTCAAACAAATTAAAGAAAAGTGAATGAATAGAAGAAGGAGAGAGTAGAGAAGAGAGGTATACGAAAGGTCACGCTTGAGTTCTTGTTTGTAACCGAGTTCTTTGAGACGAGCATGGCCAGAATCAAGTGAGGCGTGTCCACCTTCGACCATTATGATTGATGAAGCAATCACCGACTCCCCGTGGTCAATGGAAGAAGCTCAAGAGAGAACAAGAAAATGCGAATAACATAAATTAATTATCATAACCTATCTTCTTATATTCCTCCTCTTTCACTCCTCTCCGTAACTCCTTCTTCATTTTCTTTTTCTTTTTCTATTTAATATTTTCAATTTTTAATCAAACTTTTGACCAGTGTTATTCTCAATTTTCTCCTTTTCAATCCTTTTCGATGAGTTGTATTGGTACTATAATCACTTATTATATCACATACAAATTTAATACTATTCAATTATTTTCTCTTCTTTCTGTCACGTTTTTTGCAATATTTATTTATTTATTTATTTTATACTCTATAAATAATTTATATGTATAATTATTATATTGATGGAGAAAAAAACATTAAACTCTTTTGGTGAACTAATAAATCGAAATAAATCACTGTGGTTTTGTCTTTGGCAAGAGACAAAGTTAGAAAATTGAGTTTAGAAGAACGAACAAATGACGCAAAACCTTTTTATCACTTCCGAAAGGTCAAATAAAGCGGTTCGACGTATAATATAGTATATATACTATATTCTAATACGGTAATATAAACATCGACGCTTTTTATTTTTATAAATATTTAAATAATATTTATAACTTCTCTTTATTTCTCTTTAGGAAAGGGTAATATATTTTTTTTCTCATTATTATTTGAGTGTCATTTGAGGTATTTAAATTTTATAATATTGAATCTGATGTAGATTTTGCGGTATAGCATCTATCAGATCATCCTACGGTGTAAATTGCACATGATAAAAAAAACTTGTTTCTATTTTGATTTTCTTTATAGTTTTAGTTATCTATTAACCACTAAATTTAAAAAAATATATAAAATATGATTATTAAATGTAGTGGTCAATTGTCAATTGTAATATTTTTTTTTTTTTATGTTTAAAATGTATATAAATGTAAAGAATAAGAAATATTGTATTAAAAGGAAAAGAATAAAAGAAGACATATTCTTTTCATACGAAAAAAAATTATCTTCAACTCTTATTTTGAACACGATGCCCAGATAATAATAATTGTCAAATACGACTATAAAAACTAAAAAGTCAACTGGTTATAACAATTAGATATAAACACAAATCATGTTCACACATGATATACAACTAATAAGCTAGTTTATCAAATATTATATAATTATTTTGAAGCAACCACATGGATAAAGAAAAAATAAAATAACACTAACCACAATCAGAGAATAAAACTAAAAAAAATGAAAATTATGTATAACTATTAACACAACCAAAATCATTGTTTGATTATAGTTTTTATTTTGGTTTTGATATTCACACTTTAATTCTATAGCTTTATGTAAATACAAAAAAGAAATAAGTTAAAATTTGAGTATTATGTATGTAAAGAGAGCAATTGATTTTTATGAATTGAATAATGACAGTGAAACCCATTGTCCAACATTTTATCAGAATGAACAGAGGTTCAGTTTTGAAGATTGGTTATAGGGCCCTTAAACCAACGGTGAGCAGTGAGTGTCCAGTAGGTAACGACAAAAATAAGCAAGCATCCAACGGCAATAGGAGTGTAGTTAAATGTTTTGATGGTTATTGGGTACGAAACAGGCAATGAGAACAGTATGGAGATTGTCACCACCCAAAAAACTGCAGCCCAGCCCACAATGATTCCGTAACGGCCCAAGTTGAAAGGCCCAGGAACAAAATGCTTTTGGGCCAATGCCACCCTAAAAAAAATAGGTAGGGCATAGGCAATGTGGAGGGAAATCACTGCTATAGACACCATTGCTTCAAATGCCACTATGCTTCCTATAGACTGCAGTGGAGTTAGAATTAGAGTTATGAGACACTTGCCAGGAATTAAAAGAAAAATTGCAGCATTTTTAAATTAAACATGAAACTTAAATACATACCGTGAGTGCCATGCAAAATGATATTGAAACAGAAAGCCAAACTGCATAGATGGGAACCTCCTGTTTGTTAACTTTGTGCCACAGTGATGAGAATGGCAGGGCCTTATCTCTGGAGAAAGCATAAGCCATCCTGAAAGTGTAACAGGAAATGTTAAATCCCTCTCATGGAAAGGAAACTAAGGGTTGCCACGCTTACCTTGAATTGCTGGTAACTGAACTCATACCACAGAAGAATATTGCAACTGCAACTATTACTAAGCAAATAATACCCCCAGTGCCACTTCCATATCTTCTCTTGAATGCTAGATAAAACACTTCAGCAATAGCATACCCACCAGCCTCATTGTCTTCACTCAAAAGGTAATGGATGTCACTGACTGCAAAGGTGATGCCTACAATGTAACCCCATCCAATTATAGTAGATATCCCAACAGAGTAGATAATTCCTTTTGGTCCATTTCTATCAGCACCCTTTGTTTCCTCTGTCTGAAAATGCAAGTTTGTGGTAAACCGAAAGTCTTGGTCTAAATCGATTAGTAACATATTGACTTTTATAATAATTCTATTGAAAATCATGTCAGTAATGATTTTTAATTAAAAGTGTACAATTTTTAGACATTAAACTTGTCATTTAATAACATAGATCATTGGAAATGAACAACAAATTTACAAAGTGAAAAAGGGTATTACTAAAAAGGAAATTTTCTAAAAACTTTCCAGAAGGCATCTACATTATGTGGAAAGGAAGAAAAAGAGTAGAAAGATGTACCATATGAGCTGATGTATCATACCCACTGAGGGAATACTGACTCATTAGAAGTCCCAAGAGAAATATGTAGGGTCTGCTGTTAATTCCATTGTCATTTTCAGCATTGAAATGAGTGAAAACAAACTTGACACTAGCCCTTTCGGTTGCAACAGATGGAATGAGAATCATAAGCACAAAAACGCCTAAAAGTGTCTCAATTCAATCAGATATTCAATAAGGCTTACCTAGAGAACAGAATTTAGGAAGAAAAAAAATCAAATACGAAACCTTTTTCATACCTAAAACATTCCAGATAGCCCCCAACTGTCCTAAGAATGATATCACTGAGATAGGAAGACTGTTTATTATACCGTGGAGGAGCAATATTCCCCCATGAAAAGCAATAACTACATATTTGGATGCCTCATATCCGCTACCATTTTTGCCACCAGTGCTGAGGAGAATAATAACCTGAATTAGTTGTGCAAGTGAAAAATCCACACTTGTTGTTCCTGCCCACTGCAAAAAAAGGAATGAAAAATTAGAGCTTCAAATGGATTATTAGCAGTCTTCATCTTACACAAGAATACCTGGCCAATAATATTGAACCTGCATGAAAAGAGAAAACATGCAACATGCGTCAGAGAATGCCCTTGTACTTTGTGATTAGACTTTCATCAAGCTATAAAATTTAGTTTCAAGCCAAAGGCTATTAGGGAGAGCAACATAATTTAGATTTTTCAACCAAGCTGCTCGTGAGAAATATTGCATGCTCTTGAAGAGCAGTTCAAAAAGCTGCTTGAACATTGTTCATTTTATAATTGAGCAGTAAAGAAGATAGTGATTCTACCTTTGCCATCCTAAAGTCCAAAATAAAAACCATTTTATGATATTATATATAAATTTTCTATTATCCTATTTCTCCTTCCTCGCCTTTATCATCATCCAAATCTCAATAATTGAAGTTTCTGTTGCACGAGGTTCACAAAATTGCATGGCTTGTTCATCTCAAATTGTGATTAATTACTGACAAAGGGAGTGAAATACCCCTTCAAAAATTTGAATAGACGATTTACCTATAAGCTCTGATATTACATAGTTCATCTTAAAAACTGTTAACAAATATACAATCACATTTCAAAAATAGAATCAGACTATTTGAGATATTTTAAGAGCATCTAAATTTATAATAAGATCATATAAAATTTAAAATTGTATGCTTTGACTAAAATCATAGATACTTGACAGGCACGACATGGCCTCATTATTAAATTTCATACATTGAGAATGCAGCTGTAAAATTAAAAGAAGATTTTATATTTGAGAAACTAAAAACAAACGTTATCTATTTTCAAGTACAGAAAACTTATTTAATCTTTTGAAAAATTGCATCTTCCAAATCAAATAAAAGCATACGATAAATGCTAAAAGTAGACAATTAAAAATATGAAACTAGACAATAATAGTTAATAAGAAGATTTAGGATTCAATACCAGCCAGTAATCCAGGAAGCAAAGGGTGCCCATCTAGGGCCAGCATGTTTAGCACTCCAATAGTAGAGACCACCAGTGGTTGGATAAGATGAACAAAGTTCAGCCATTGACAGTGCAACAAGCATGGTGAATGCAGAAGCTATAAACCACCCATATTGCATTGAAACGGGGCCACCATAGTTCAACCCAGTGTTGTAAAGGGTGGTGATACCAGTGAGCACAGATATAAGTGAAAACGAGAGGGAGAAATTTGAAATGGCCCTGCAAACAGATTAGAAATGAAAAACCAACAAAAACAAAATGAAGGAAATAACTAAACGAGAAAACCTTACGAAAGACCACGCTTGAGTTCTTGTTTGTAACCAAGTTCAAGAAGACGGGCATGTCCAGAATCAAGTGAAGAAGCGTCACCGTTTGTAACTGCAACCACCCGAGATGAGAGAGTCATGTTTACCGCAGCAGAATCCATGATCTTGCAGTAAAGAAACACTGAAGCAAAGAGTAAAGGGTTGGTTTTTTCAAGAGTTAACACGAATTACTCAAATATAGTAGTATTGTGTAGCTCTTTTTTCCACCTTTCTTTTGTCATGTATCTAATCAAAGTCAACGTGAAAGTCTTTCACGATGATCTTCTTATGATTTTGAAGATAATCAATCTTATTTAATTCTACCATTCAATTATGAAGGTAATCAATCTTATTTAATGCTCCGTAAGATATAACCTTATATTTGTTTATAGAACAATTAATCTCAACAAAAATATTGACGTAGTGATACATTGCCTTAAAATCTCGTTAGCTATATTTTAATTACGCTCTCTCTTCGAGTTTCAAACTTCTGATGAATGTTAGACAACATATTAGAATAATAAAAATGGTAATATGTTCTTGACTTATTAATAAACATTCAATTTTGTCTCATGTCCATGTCCATTTGCAGAAAGAAAGTATCCTCTGCCTCTTAATAGCTGCGCTTTATCTTGTACGTGGAGTTTCTGTAAGCTTTTCTTGCTCTGGTTCTTTCCATTAGTGTTGTTCTTTCGTTTCTTCTGGTGGCCATGCCACAATCTCATCCTAATAATCCTTTGCTACTTTGAAACCCCCTTCGACTTACTAGTTACCTATTTTGTAAAATCATAAAAGAATATTATGATAACTGAATGATTTTGCGTAGATGATATATCATTATATGTATTACTTAAAAAGAATTTACTTATTTTATTTTCATATAATATGTTTAATAAACATATTGGAATTTATTATATTATTTTTATTTGATTATAAATATTCAATTTAAATTTTGAAATTATATTACATTTATTATTTTATATTCAGTATATGTAAAAGTTATGAAATTTTATTAGAAAATTGTTTTGAATTATAAGTATAATATATTATAATATAATAAAAATATTATTATTACATCAAAATAATTTCTACATTTAATAACATAATACTCTAAATAATATAAAATTGAATTTTTACAATATAATTTTTATTATTATTGCTCTGTTCTCTTTTTTTATGAGATAACATTTATATGATAGAAAAATATAAATATAACCACTATGTTTTTAAATATTTATATTTTAAAATTTTAATAAATAAATTTTTATTCAATAATGGTTTTAAACTTTTAGTAATTAGCGATGAATTTTTTAGTAGTGATTTAAACCCGTTATATTTACTATCGTAGTGATGTCAAATTAAATTGAAAGGAAAGAGAAATAATAGAAGGATTTTAAAATTAGGTATCGAAATTATCTTTGCCAAATTAAAGAAAACAAATATAAGACTAAATTAATAATTAAGGTTTTATATTTTTATACCTTTGCTTCAGTTTCTTTTATACATTGTTAGTATTTTTTTTTTTTCTATGTTTCCTTTTACGGTGGAGTGAAGTGGTAAAAATTTTATAATTACGTATATTTTTATGTACTTATATTTTTGTATACAGGTTAATAGCGAATGTATTCCATGATTCTATAATTTATAACATATTTTATGTACTTATATGCTTTGACTATTAAAGATTTTAATTTTTTATAACTACCGTTAGGTAATGGTTTTTTTTTTTTTTTGTCATTTCATTCTTTTTTAAATTTATGATACTTAATTTTTTAAAAAGGAATAAAAATTTTGTATCTTGTGAAAAATAATTAAGTCATGTTAAAGTTTTCTATCTCAATTCAGATGATGAATCGTGAAGCTAATTTTTTTTTAATAATAATAATAATAAATAATAATAATAATAATAATAATAATAATAATAATAATAATAATAAATTATTACAAGTATTAATCAAGTGAATAAAAAAAGTGACGGAGGCAGTAGACACCCAAAACACCCATCTAAAAATATTATAGTAATTTAACTATCGTTAACCATTTGTGCAAATCCATATTAGTTTTTTTATTAAAATTATATATTAGATAATATCAATACAAGTATGGAAATATCTTTTATATGTCCCTTTTTTTTATAGAAAATTAACTCATTATATTAAAATATTGTCAAACAGTAATTTTATTATTTTTAATTTATATCTACTATTAAAAAAAGGTTAAAATTAGATGACAATATAATAATTAAGCAAAAGACAATGATAAAATGTCACATATTTATATCAAACTACACAAAACTACAGCATAAAAGTGATAGATAACTTCCTTTATAAAAAGTAAGATAACTTCCTCTAGAACAGTGATAGATAAAACACACACAAAGAGAAATAAGTTTAGAAAAAAATATATATATTAAATTTTCTCAACCATTTAAAGTAGTAGAGGAGTTCTAGAAATTCTATTATTTTGTTCCCTTTCCTGGTATTGCAAAATAGTATACAGTGTATACAAGACATCCTGAATTTCCAATCTAACAAACATCTTATCTTAAAAGCAAAATAAAGGAATAGATTGATATCATTTAAACCGCCAACGATGCTAAAGTGGTGTATCTGCAATGAAACTCACGAAGCCTATAATTTTTACAGATTATGGACATGTTGGTGATGTTCCTATGTCTTTAGGGCAGTCAGTGTGTTCTTACATTTTGGGATGCACCTAACATGGGGCTTGAATCCCAGCTATTGCCTCGTGTATCTGCATCATGTTGAGGTGGGATATACAAAGATACAGCCTGAAGCTCAGCAGATTGTACATGATGAATCTCATTATTTACTGTAGAGGGCTGAGCACCATTACGAGATTCAGCCAACATCTGGAAATATGCATGAGGTCCCCAACCTACATATACAATAATATAAAATAAAATAATGCACATACACAATTGTGATCGGATGATTTCTTTTCAATATCTGAACTAGAATCCGTTAAAGATAATCTCAGCCTGGGCATTTTTGTTGAAAATTCACAGTCCACAGGATTGTCCAGCCCAAATTTTATTGAACTAGGGCCTAAATTTGGAACTAAGGCAGAAGCAATAAACTAAACTAAATTTTAAAATTGTAACTATTTACATAAAAAGGTATTTTTGAAAAACAAATTTAAACACTAAGGCAGAGATCTGTTGCATATTGAAACACTACTGTATTTTAAGAGTATTTACAAGTAAAATATACGTGTTTTCTAAATTTAGATCTGGCCCAGATATTTTGATCAAGACTGACTCTGGCTAAATGCCCAAAATGAGTGTAGCTTGAAATTGCAGAAGTGGCTAGACTGATTTGGACAGATAAAGGATTCAAAACAAATTATCACAACAACAATGTCAACCCATGCTATGATGAGATGATGAAAGGAACAATCATGGTCTTACCATCTAGGTCAAAAGGAAGCAATTGTCGTCCCTAGTAAAAAAGAAATGATATATCAGAAACTTCCCAAAAGGGATTATTGAAATATATAATCAATATGGCATCGATATACAAACCTATGAGACCTCCAGCAAATACATCTTGCCAATGATGCCAATAATCATCAACACGGGAGACAGCAATCATAGCTGCCACTAGGATTGGTAAGAAAACAAGACACAGCTTTGCAACATGGCCCCTGCGGTCAAATACCCTAACTTTGCCGGATAGATACCAAGAAAGATAAACAAGACCAGCAAAGGACCCTGCATACAAAAGAAACAGGTCATTCCAAAACACTGACGACACGAAAATGCATGGAATCATATCTCTTTGCCATGAAAGAAGGCAAATTCAAAAGGTTGAGAAACTAAGGCATTTGATATATTTTTACTAATTATGTTATTTCCTGTTTACAAGAATACGGAAGGAAATAGTGAAGAAAAGCTGAAAACAACAAAATCTTCTTATCACTGTTTCCTTTCCAAGTTCCAACATCTTGAAAACACAAAACTATGAGAAAATAAAGTAGTATTTTTTGCAAATATAAATGAAAATAAAAATTATGCAATCAATCAATTCTGAAATGTCAGGAATAATAAAAGCTTTTATTCTCTCTGAAATATCACCAGTCTCACACACACAGTTGAGATTGTAAATTATACTTACAAGAGGTATGACCACTGGGGAAACTTTTGTGCCCTTCCTTAATAACACCCTTATCTCCAGTACACCGAACATTATTTGTTACTGGATCAAACACCTGAACATGTCATGCACCAATGGGTCGTTTATTGAGTAGTTAACTACCTAAAAGCAATACGTATCACATGACACTAACAAGACTATCTAGGTGGTAAATAAAATTGAAAGCCCACCCCTTTTCCATCTGGGAAACAACGCCAGAAGAAATCTGGCCTTGGCCGTCCAACACCGTCCTTGATAGCATCAGTTATCACCGCAGTAATGAGTACAGAAAATAGAAGCCCTGAGATGCATTTGGTAAAAGGTTTCAGTATATGAACGTGACGTGCAAATATGGACAGAAAGAAACTTATAAGGTCCAGAAATGTACCCAATATAGCATGGTGGAAGTCATAGACATCCTTTCGAAAGAAATAGTAAACGAGAAAAACGGCCAGTGGTAACAATATCGCTATTATCTGTTAAGGAATTGTAATTCAAAAACATATATCTTGAATATTAACCAAGCCAAGGATAAACATAAGATATAATCTCAGTAATGGAATAAATTTCTTTTAAGAAGCAATCCAAGGAAGCTAAATATACCGGAACAGCCCAAAAGGGAATAGTATTATCTTTCAATGGGTATCTAAGGTCTGTCATCATCCCTTCTCCAACGAAACGGTGAAATGGCTCTATAATATTCAAGACAGCGTCGATGATCACAAGAAGCAAAAGAATCAACCAGTCATGCATATGTATCCTTGCCACTCTAGTTCCATGTGATCTGATAGTATGCATACCCAACTGAATTTCTGGCATTTTTTTTCTTCTGCAAACGACACACGGGAAGCTTAGCAGAACTTGTGTTAAAAATTTAAGTACCAAAAAGACAGCAAGCGCAAAAACAGAAAGAGATTACAAAACAAACAAACAGGCCACAATGACATATATATATATATGAAAAGTGCTATTTACATGTATCAGAGCTGTTATAAAGTGACCCAACAAAACGGACCATTGGTGGGATTAGATCCTAACAAAACAAAAAACAGCAACCAAGCCTTTTAAGATCAATCAGCATCGCAATGCACAGCCAAACATTGTTTATAGAAAAGCCAATAACCTCTAAATCCTTCTTAATTATTTCACCTATCTTATAGTTTTTCTTTCTCCGTCTCTGTATGCTTCTAGCTACTAGGCTACCTTCTATCTGATTAATTTTCCTAATATTACATTACTTTCACTCAACCCACATACTCGCAAAACCATGTAATTTAGAGGCTGAAATTTTTTTCTCAAACGCTTGCCCCCATTGGACCCCATTTTTCAAAAGGTTGCAGAAACCTTAATTTCAGAGTTACAGTTTCATTTCATAGGCTCTGTTTGAATTATAGTTAAATTCCCTTCAACGGCAAATCAATGTGAATATGAAGTAACGTTTAAAATGCTTTGGAATTCCGAATTTAACAGAAAGAAATGCCCATAGTATTTCTGGAACCAGTGACGATTAGACGTTAAGTTATTGCTCTATTTTTCCTATTTTGTTAGTGGTGGTATGTAACATTATGCCTTGTACTAATGTTCGAAAATATGTAATCACGGGACCTGGATTGCCCGTGTAGTCAGTTTTGACATGGAGTCATTATCAAATGGCTGATATTTTTTTTCTTATAATTTATCATGTTTTTAAATTAAAAATAAATACATAAACAAATAAAGGCTAACAAAAATTCTATCCTCGCTTTCACGGCAGAGAATTCTTATCCGTAATCACGTATGCCTTTATTGTTACGTCCTAGGATCTTATTATGTGTATTGTTTCAGTAATGTACTATTTATCTAAGATTTCAGTTTTATATTAGACGATTTAATCATGCTTGATTCTGTAGCTTATTTGTGGTTTTTTCAACTGTTTTCCCACAACAATAAAAAGTACGCGTGTATATAAAGATTTCAACAGGCATGACATAAAACTGGATTCAATCCTATGATCCTTGATTTACACTCATAGGTAAGATATATGCAATTAAACCTTATTAAATCCGATCCTCAAGCATTTCTCATCCTCATGTAAAATCCCATAAATATAATAAGAACATATACTCACATAGGTCACTCTAGCTTCAGCCACAAAATTCATATAGATCATTTAAGCGATTAAGTTCACTCTGCCCTACCACATTCTCTACTCTAATAAAAATCACTGTTAAGAAAGGCTACACGCTCTACATCACCGAAAGAACTTGCAAGTAGTATAAGTTATGATAGCAACAAAATATCACACTGAAGCCAAAAAAAAAAAAAAAAATCAAAAGCATTTCGCACTTGTAGCAGTAACAAACACATAGTTGCATCGATCTGGCCAGGGTTTCTTCTATTTTTTTTCTTTCAGAATTACAGAGACGGAAAATCAAGCGCTTGTCATATTATTATCACAACTACTACTTCAGAGTTAAAATCAAATCACATCTAATCAAACTCGGACAGGTGAATCATCGATTGAAGACGGTTTGACTAGAAACTTTTTTTATATGTCACTCGACGTCGTTTCAAGAATTAAACGGAGTTTTGAACTCAAATCGTGGTGGTTTTGAGTTAGAACAGAAAAAAAAAAAAAGAAAAAAAAAAAAAAGAACATGCGCAGTAGAGTAGAGAAAGCGAGAAAGAGGCAGAGAGAGTGAAAGGCGTTAAGAAGAACAATGCAATAAGAGAAAGAAAGAGAGAGAGAGGAGCGAACGCACCTGCAACAGCACGTGCACGAGATTCGAGGCAGCGGAAGGAGAAAGAAAGAAGGCGGAAATGGAAATTGGAATGAATGAAGGATTGGTATCTGCGAATGCCTATTTCAAAATGACAAAAAGAAGAAGGCGCGTGGGATTATCAATTAAAGGGGGAAACAGTTTATTTATTACCTTTTTCTCCCTTTTCATTTTTCTATTACACCTAAAATAGTTTACATTCTAATTACTTTTTAATTCAAATTATTCATGTTTTCGAAGAAAAAAAATACATTTAAAGAACGCTTTTGATTATATAAATATTTACCTCTCTTCATTGACACCCTGCATTCATAAACAAACCTGTGAATTTTATTTTTTAAAAAAATACTCCTTTATTAAAATCTAAACACCTTTATTAGTAGTAATTTTTATTTATTATTTTGTCACATAACTATAATAACAGTACATCGTTAAATAACAATGTTGTTCCTTCACACGCTTTTCTCTTTTACTTTTCTTCCTTTTGACCACTCATTCAATGTTTGCATTAATGTCTCCCCTTTCGTAAGTACATTGGAAGCTATTGTCTAAGCCTCTCACATGGCAGATTGAGGTTCCTCAGGTGCAAGCAAACACCCATTTTACTTTTATTTTAAATTTTCCAACACCTAAATGAACTTTTTGTACAAAATTATTTGCCTTTTTTTTTGTTCTAAGTGGATGTTTATTGGTTCAGCTACTTGGTATTAAGATTAGAAACCGTTTGCCAATATTTTTGTCCAAGAAAAGTGCTTTTTTTTCCTCATTGTTCATCGTTTATGATAATGGGTGATCTTGTGAGGATTTTCTTGGTTCCATTTAAGAGAAAAACTCGTACGCAAGTTAATGATATTTGGAAAAATGATTGTTTTGTAAAATTTTCTCTCCCTTTTCCAGGTGGAAAAGGACCGTGTTTTTTTCGAATAATTGTGTTATATAATATATGGCCAAATATGATGTTAGAAAGTACATGTTTATGGAAAAGCAAAAGGGCAAAAGACTAAGTTAATTGATGATGAAAAGGAGGAGAAGATTGTCTTGTGCTGAAGCTTTAGGGTTATAAAATAATAATAGAAAATGAGAGATTGGAACTGTCACTTCGTGAATACTTAAGATGGATGAAAGCAAAGAGACAACGTAACGGGAAATAGATTCACACGGTTTCAGAATTTGAAAGGGTGCATGATGAGCATTGAAAAGTTAAGTTTCTCAGGTTCCCTCCAATAATATTATATTGGGTTCGGAATATTCACCCAAAAAAATATTGGGTTAAGAATTCGGTGTTATATATTCTTATATATATATATACCTAGCGTGTTTGGAGAGAACTGTCAATGGAATTCTGTGGTGGATAGCGTTAGTTGTAGTGAAAATTGTATTTCCATTTTTAGTGTTTTCAATCTTCAACTTGTCACTTTCAATTGGATTTTTTTCTCTAGTTATTGCTTTAGATTGCCCAAAGTTATACCATTAATTTTGTGAAAAAATATTACATTTTTGAACGTATATTTTTATAAGAAAAACACAGAGAGGAATATATATATATATTATAACGTGTGAAGTAAGTGTGTGGCATACGCGAAAGTCACAGGAAGAAACGTTGAGTCGGCATATACGATGGCTCTATCCCTATATCATGCCTTCCCCAGACCATCACCAATTACCTAAGCATTTATAATAAGTTATAGGATAACAATGTTTTTAAACAATAATTTTATAAACATATATCTATATTAGCACACCATCACTTATTTTTCATTCAAAGATTACGTCACTAAATTAACCAATCTATTAAAAACACAAATGAAAATGTGTGATGTTATGCACCGTACAGTTTTACATTTTCTAAAATCATATTCTCATGAATATTGTACTTAGAAATGCTATTTTTGTAGAAATATTTGATAATATCAGAAAAAAGGGAAAATTCATTTAATTATAATATGAAAATAAATAACAAAAGAATATAGTCAAATATATACTTATTGTAGATAACTTTCATTTTCATGATGAGATAATTACGAAAGTAGAATTTGTTTAAATTGTGAGTGTAATTTTTATTAAATAAAGCATACTAAAAAATATGTTTGTATAATCCTCTACGAAGCATTAGAAATATTTATTTTCACTTTCTTATTCTTAGAAATGAAAGGAAATGTATTTAAACAAAATACCTCTCGTTATGATGAAATATGAAATACCAAGCATTTTTTTAAAACTTATATACTTTGATTTTTTTTTTCTTATTAAGTGGTAAAATTTGTAAAATATTAATAAATTTCTGAAAAAAAGTCATGTTTTTTTATTCCTTTAAAACTTAAATATATTTTTTACATCTTTTAAACTTTAAACATTTTTAGATTATTATTAGTAATAATTATATATGAAAAACTTACATAAATAATAATATCAAGATGGTAATAATTATATAATTAATTAAAATAACTTTTAAATATGAAATTTACCTATTACAATTTTTATTCATGTAATTTTTTCCTCAATCATTATTATTATTATTATTATTATTATTATTATTATTATTATTATTATTATTATTATTATTATTTGACTTAATCATTATTATTATTTGACTTAAAGATAATATTTTGGATGGTGTATTTAATATATACGAAATTTTAGAAAAAAAATTTGCAAAATTACGTACCATCCATTGACATGATCTTATTCAGCGGCAAGCAGCCGCCATTTTTCATCTTTACAGCAATAATAATACTAATACTAATAATAGTAATAATGCATGAACAAACAGAGGCTTCACAATTTACTAAATCTAGTGTTGCCGTGTAGAGAACCTGAGATTCAACTACATGTATACACAAAAGTGAGGAAGTAGGGAGGAGAAGATTAGTGAAACAGATGAAAGCTATATGATTACTTCTGTCCCATTTCCATGGCTTCCAAGGTTGGGCTACGAAAAGGGTAAGGGGTAAAGGTATCACCATTTCTCCTTGGTTCTTGATTCGTAACCCCTTCCTCCATGGCCTGCACAACGGGTGAGTCCCTATTCGTGTTTCCATTGCTTCGTGATTCTTCCATTGCCCGGAAATATGCGTATGGACCCCATCCTGAAAAAATACATAAGCAGCCCATGATTAAAACGAATACTATGTTACCAATTACGACGTAAGGATCTTTTGGACCACATGAAATGCTACTAATTAAACATAGATATGAAACATTTTCTGATCGGCAAAGGTGACCCCAACTACAGCCGCAGCGACCTGGCATTACCAAATCAACCTGAATCGTAGGAAAAAGTGGCCAAATCCAAAATTGTGCCGCCTAATTTAATTAAAAAAGTATACTGATATGATACATCTAATTTCCACCTGACTTAATTAATTGACTTAGTCCAGTAATATCCGATCTTGTTCTAAAAACGATCCTAAGGTTTCGTAGACTGATTTATTAACATCTCAATCAAAATATTAAGTTATGAAAGTGTTTTTTAGAATTTCAATCCTCATGTCAAATTTTGAGATACACAGAATGAGAATTTGTTGGTTTAATGTTCTGTTTTACAGAGAAGAGAGAAATAAATTAAATGAAAAAAAAAAAATATATATATATATATAAGAGAAATAAAATAAAAATTAAAAGTATTTAATTAAATTGAAATAAATAAATAACATAAATGAAAAATAATACAATAAATTTCAATATCTTAAAATAGTTTTTTTCCTTCTCTTTCACTAATAGCATACGTTAATATTCGTAATCAAATATACAATTAGTATTTAAAGGTGCGTTTTTATGAAAGAGGCTTTTGACTTTTAAATAGTTTAAAAATATTACACATCAACCCCTAAAATTAAGCTACATGAAGTACGCAAATCAGACCCAGATTTCACATTTAAAATTAGGCTAAAAGCTTGTAAAGTTTAATTTGATCAACTTATCTTCAATCCTAATCCTAATTATAAAATACAATCTAATACTCATACAAATCAAAACCTTAATAATCAATCAATGATATAGATTAAGGTATAATTGCAAAATCAAAATCTTGGATAAATCAAGATATAAACAACTTTTGTCTTGCTGCTAGTGATAATAATCAAAGAGATAGGGGTGTTACCATCATTACTATAGGGAGCAGGGAAGAACTGCATATAGCAAAAGGTTGCTACAACTAGCCCTGAAAGAAACATCATACAGTATAAGATGAGTTTCACTTTTATTTATTTTTTTGCAAAATGACTTCTGATATTTAATAATTGGCTGTGTTATTTAATCTTTGTACAACATTTTTGTAATCAATAAAAACAAACCTAGAAGTCCTCCGGCAAACACATCTTGCCAATGATGCCAATAGTCATCCACTCGAGAGATTCCAACCAGGCAAGCAACAAGAAGGGGAAGAAAAACAATGCATAATTTTGCTACGTGCCCTTTGTGATCAAAAGCTTTAATCTTTCCCGATAGGTAGAGAGAGAGAAAACCAAGACCTGCAAAGGACCCTGCAGAACAAAATTTATCAGACAAAGGTCCATACATAAACAATTTTCTGTACAAATGAGCTAGTAATCCGATGAATAATTAATTCTCTGATAAGCTTAATTAAAATGTTGTTTACCAATTTCCCACTCTTCAAAACACTCTTCCTATGATTAAAAGCAACGTTGCTTTTAGCTAATATAATGCTTCTAATATGTTCACCTAATAAATGAGTGATAAGAGAAAATACAATCCAATGCTCAGATTCGACCTGTCCACATAAAATGCATTGTTATTACAATTGCTCCCACTAAAGCAAGCATGAAAAGAGGGTTACGTACAGTTATATATATATATATATATATATGCTATTCTGTAATCAATTATAATACATTTTTTTATGTCGAGAACCAGCATTGTGTTTTAATTCATATTGAGTTTTATTTATGTGAAATATCGAAATAGTTCTATATTTGATTGGAAGGAAAGAAACAATCAAAATTAAAACAATTACGCTATTCAATCTAAGTTTGATGCTCACATGATGTATGGCCGCTTGGGAAACTCTTGTGTCCTTCTTTTATATCGCTGTGCTTGCCGTGACATATCACACCTCCCCACTTATCATAATTCTGTAAGGTTAATAAAAATGAAAACTATTAATAATGAGCGCTTTCTACAGCAGTTAAACCATCTGCATAAAAGGACAGGTATACTTTTCTAGAAGCATCTGACAGCTCTTATCCACATGACAGACAAAAAACATCGTGTAACCAAGAAGATTCGACGACACAAAAGTGGATTTAGAATATATTTTAACGAGAGATGCACGTCCCATTGCAGTCTTATTATTATTAATTTTTTTTCCTTTTACAATTTTTTGTCTTTAATTTTTTTTTATAAAATAACTTTAAGAAAACATGTATTAGTTCTAATTATATTCTTTTTGAACTCACTGCTACATAGAAAAGATTGAAAAAAATAGATAAGTAAAATCCTAATAGAAAAAAAAACTTATAAATTTTATTATTGACACACAATTACTTAACAGCAACTATAACTTAAGTAATACGAATAAATAATAAAAAAAATTACAAAGAATAAAAAATAATTATTTAAGATTATGAAACATAAAAAAGAATGTAAGTAAACTAACACAATTTTTTTAAGTTATTTTGTTTAAAGCAAAATATTAATCAATATGATATAAATGGTATTATTTTTCTTTAATTAAAATTTGGAATTTTTTTCAACATTTATAAATTTATGATAAATCTCAAAGAAAACTTAAAGAAATAAGATATGTAAACCATAAAAAAAAACATTATTTACATTACATTGATTATTTTAAAAAAAATATACTTATAATTTAAATAAATCAATAAAATAACAAAAATCAAAATCAAAATCAAAACTTTATGAGGATCAAAATTAAAAAAGTATATTGAAACTAATAAATACGAGAAATAAAATATTTATCTAAATTTTTTTAAAATGTTATTATCTTTACAATAAAAGTTATAAAAAACAAGAAACTAATAAATATAATAATAATAAAAATAATAGCATTATATAGTAAATTTTAAATAATAAAAATAATATATATATATATACATAAATGTTTTTTTAGTTAAATTTTGTTTGTAATTACACCATGTAACATGTGCGTCATGAAACCCACCCGCACACATTCAGTTTCAAATTATTTAAATATAATAATCAAATGAAAATAGACGTTTGGGAAAATAATTGTACAAATAAACTCTATGCAAAGAAATCGTCGCGAACTGGGTAAAGCTTGCATTCACGAAACTTACAGGAAAGAGACTTAGTCTTTAGGCTCGCCCCATAAATTCTTCCCCAGTCCATGTCCATCCAAGTATCTTAAAGCGTGTCTTATAGAGCATTGATGGTTTTACTTTTAACTTCTTGTACTTGTAATCTTTGAAAAAGAAAAGAAAAATAAGAAATGGAGGGTGAACGATTGCATTGGGTCAATCCTTTATTTAGTGTAAATTGAAAATTGTGTTTATCCTTCAAATATTCTGTATGGCACAAAATGGTAGGGAAGAAATAATGTTACTAACATGTTTTACTATGATTTTCTAGCGCATAGTTTTTGTAATTTCAGTGAAAAAAAATATTTATTGTATCCTTCTTAACTTAAACAATTTTTTAAATTATTTACCTTTAAAATCTTTTATAAAATAGTTAAATACGTGTCACCACTAACCGATCTATACAAATTTCAAAGCTATATTTGCAAGACATTATCTAACACGAAAACAAACACGTTTGTCTTCGACAAACTCTGCTTCTAGAAACAGTCACTATGAGGATAGACCATAAAAACAGTAATGAGTACTTGATTGTTATATGAAATATTAACCAAAATGATTTTCTTGTTTAAACAATTAAATTATATTTTTATAAAAAAAATGTAATATTTTAATGTTATTAATATATTTATATCGGAATTTTCAATGAGAACTTTGTTCTTGTTGATTCCGAACTGCTTTGCAGGACCCTATTTGTTTCTCAAAGATGGTAGTTCCAGATTCAGCGGTAGTTATAGTGAGATAATAAATTTTAGCAGTTGCGTACCTCCACTCCATCGGGGAAGCAACGCCAGAAGAAGTCTGGCCGAGGCCGGCCAACTGCATTTTTTATTGCATCGGTGAGGACCCCAGTGATCAGAACAGCAAATAACAAACCTGTAGTTGCAAGCAATGAAGCACATTAACACCAGATTCACCAATTTCTCAACTAACTGATCCATAATATACACACACGCACATGCTTTTGTTAACCTTCGGAATTCACGTTTTAGCAAGCTATATATTTTATTTTCAACAAACTACCAAAATCTATATATATCTATGAAATAGCTCTATTCTTAAACTTTATTTAATTATTTAATAACATATCAGATTCGAAGTATTTACACAGTCACATTTTTTTAAATATACTTCTTATATATTAAATAATTAAACAAAAATTAATAGAATAGATTACATTAACAAGTGAAATTACATAAAACTCTGTACATATTTAAGGTACACAACAACTTTTCTTATTGAAAAAATAGGATTAATTGTATTATACCAGAGATGTAAGTATAATATTCAATTAACAAGACAAATGTAAGAGTGGCAGAACAAATTTTAACAATTTCTTTTCTTCCTTAAAATCAAATTTTACACTGTTTCATTTTCTTTATTGATTGAATTGGTTTCAAAGATTAAATCAAAACAAATTAAACAATCAGATCTTGGCCGAAATATATAAATGGCTAAAATACTCTTTATTATACATGAAAGGCAAAAGGTTACCTAGAACACTGTGGTGTAAATCGTATACATCTCTCCTGCGCATATAAAAGAGAAGGAAAACGGCCATTGGCAACAGAACTGCATATAACTGATCATTAGAAGAATAAAAATTAATTAGTTAAATCACTAGCATCTAGTAAAAATAAGCTGTTAGCTAGGTCATAAAGAAGACCTGTGGTAAGTAAACAAGGTAGGGGGGCCCTCAGTATTTTCTATCATCTCTATGAAAAAAATTCCCAAGAATGACGAGAAAAGGAGTTCTACGTATTTTATAACGAAACAATGAAGTAGTTAAGATTTAAGAAGGTATAAAAATGAAGCCAAAAGCAGACAAAATGATCCCATAGACTAGGAAACAACCTAGAGAACTTTTACTTCAAATTATACAGTAAAAAAAATAGTAAAGACTTACGGGAACAGCCCAAACGGGCACCGTGTTTTCTTTCATAGGATATTTAAGGTCTTCCATCATGTCCCTTCCCACAAAGCGATAAAATGGATTAATGACAAAAAGGACAACCTCTATCACTATGAGAAGCAACAATATAAGCCAATCACGAATGTGATTTCTTGCAAGTGCGGCTCCATGGGACTTGATAGTATGAGCTGAGGGATCAACCTGCTGCCTCATCCCTCCCCGTCCCTGCCGTAATGAAGAATCAGGACATTAAACATCTAACTAAATTTAGAGTAAAGTATTGTAAGAAATTATTGGCACTGCACATGCATATATATTAGCTGGTAGACAAGGCAGTACATAATTATTATCGGTTGGAAGCATTGCCATTTTCCACCACACAACTTGATTGTTTTTTCAAACTTATCATATACCCCCAACAGGGAGGGCACAAATATGGCTGGCAAAAGTCATGGTTTTAAATCATGGTTCTCAGTTATAATTACAACAAAAGCTTCAATGTTTTTCGAAATTGAAACTCAGTTACATATTGCCTACATTAGTCTATAATTCGTGTGTCAAGGTTTTGAAGTCACCATAGACCTTGGATATAAAACTAATTTTCCAATGGCTTTCAGAAACAAAATAATGATTTCCTAAATGTATAATAAATCGTTTGAAAATTCGTAATGCACAAAATTTTACCAGAATTGTCGACAAAAATGAAATGCTACAGTACGATATGAAGAATTTTGTAAAATTGACCAAAATCTTTGATTTTATTTCTCTGTGGACTCTTTTATATAATTATTCAGAGTATCCTCCTCACAGACTTGTTTCATTCCATTTTACTGGTATACTAATGTGTTTTTGTTTTCAGAAATTTGGGGATGAAAAATAACAAAATTAAACAGAGTGCTACCACCGAATAGAAGAAAGGAAAAGGAAACGTAGACACGGAAAGAGTATGACAGTTAATAACCTGAAATGATGCCCAAAATGAAGAAAAGAAGCCCTGCGACGCCGACGCCATAGCAGAGAATTTACGAGAGCGCAGCGACTATGATCATCATCATGCACACAAATGAAAGGAAGTATGAAATTAAGGGAGCAATGAGGGGAAGGGAGAGTGAGAAGTCTTATCCCAAACAGAGAAACGGAGAAAAGAAAAATATAAATAAATTATGGTGAAACGAATTGGAGTGTAAGTGGAGAAATATCAACTTCTTCTCTCTGTTACCTTTTGAAAAGTCTCGAATTCTTAAGTGAGGGAAAAAAATATTGAAAAATTTCTCGCAATTTATTTTCAGATATTATACGAGAAAACTGTTGCGTATGATTGTGAAGAAGAAAACACTCGAAACACAATAACTTACCGCTTTGAAATAAAAATGGATTGGCGCCTACTGTCAGTTATGGAGCGGTTCGTGTTTAATCCAATTTCGAATCCGAAGTAACTAACTCGTTTTACTTTATTGAAATTTAATTTTTAATTAAAAATATTGATGGTATAATTATTTTTAAAATAATTAATATAAAAGCTAATAATTTCATTGTAATCAACAATTTAAACATATTTTTTATGCAAAAGAAAAAAAAAATCACACCGGAGAAACTCATGAAGAAATTTCAAAATTACAAACAAAATTCAGGTACAGTATTTTTATTCGTATTCAAATCGGTCAACTATTTAAACAGAACGTTACGTTATATTTTGTTAAAACAAATTCAACGGATTAATCGAAGAATCAAAGAATGGAACGTGGTATAGTCTTTGCCATAAATTGGTGTAGAAAGTTGTTATCTAATATTTCAGAAAAGAAACATCTAAACTAATTTATTGAAGAGTAATAATAGATTATGACTACATAAATTAGAGTCACAAAAATTTGTAGAATTGATGAAAAGATTTAAACTTAATAATGAAATGATTAAAATTGTTGATTTAAATGGTAGATAAAACGTCGGCATCAACCATTTGCAGAGGGTCCATCCAAGTTAATCCGGCGATTAAAGGTGGCACAGCACAAACTTTCCATATGGGACCACAATAACATATGCATTAATGTCAACTTTTCGAACATTACAAAATTCAAATAATATCATCATAAGGATTTATCTATACTCAAATTATTTTTAAATTCAGTCTATTTGAATTATATAAATATTATAATATCTGTACAAACAAATGTTATTATTATATAGAATATTATATATTGATTAGTATTTATTAGTTGAGGGTAATTTAGTCTTTATATTATTGATATATTGTCCTATTTATATTCTTGTTATGACTTGTAT